>WNWK01005661.1:110000-116691 GCA_009830355.1 Cherax destructor | reverse complement strand
CGGAGGTAACAAGAAAAGCACACATGAGCAGAGCGAAGCTACTGGTCATGGGAGATTTCAACCACAGGGAGATCGACTGGGAGAACCATGAACCACGTGGGGGTCCAGAAACTTGGAGAGCCAAGATGATGGACGTGGTACTGGAAAACCTGATGCACCAACATGTCAGGGACACGACCAGAGAGAGAGGAGAAGATGAACCAGCAAGACTGGACCTTATATTCACCCTGAACAGCTCAGATATTGAAGACATAATGCATGAGAGCCCCCTGGGAGCCAGTGACCATATGGTGCTGAGCTTTGAGTACATTGTAGAGCTACAGGTGGAGAGGGAAAACAGTACCGATAGAGACAAACCAGACTTTAAAAGAGGAAACTACACGGGCATGAGGAATTTCCTGCAGGACATTCAGTGGGAAAGGGAAATAGAAGGACTGACAATAAATGAAATGATGGAATACATAGGGGCAAAGTGCAAGGAGGCAGAGGAACGGTTTATGCCCAGAGGCAAAGGATTAAATGGGAAGGCCAGAAAGAGCCCCTTGTTTACACAAAGGTGCAGGGAGGCAAAGACTCAGAGTATCAGAGAATGGAAACGGTACAGAAGGCAAAGAACCCAAGTAAACAAAGAGATTAGTAGAAGAGCTAGAAACGAGTATGCACAAGTACGGAGGGAGGCCCAGAAACAGTACGAAAATGACATAGCATCGAAAGTTAAGTCCGACCCGAAACTGATGTACAGTCACATCAGAAGGAAGACAACAGTCAAGGACCAGGTGATAAGGCTGAGGAGAGAAGATGGGGAACTCACAAGTAATGATCAAGAGGTATGTGAGGAGCTCAACTTGAGGTTTAAGGAAGTATTCACAATGGAGGAAGGAAGGCAGCTGGGTAGACAGGATGGGGGTCGTCATCAACAAGGGATGTACCAAGTGCTAGAGGGCATGCACACAACTGAGGAGGAAGTGAAGCAGTTACTCAGTGACCTCGATACCTCAAAGGTGATGGGTCCGGACAATATCTCCCCGTGGGTTCTTCGGGAAGGAGCTGAGGTACTGGGTGTGCCACTTACCATAATATTCAACACATCCCTTGAAACTGGGCAGCTACCTGAGGTATGATGAGGAGACATGATAACGACATACAAAATACTGCGGGGAATTGACAAGGTAGATAGTGACAGGATGTTCCAGAGAGGGGACACAGAAACAAGGGAGCACAATTGGAAGTTGAAGACTCCTATGAGTCAAAAAGATGTTAGGAAGTATTTCTTCAGCCATAGAGTAGTCAGGAAGTGGAATAGTCTAGCAAGTGATGTAGTGGAGACAGGAACCATACACAGCTTTAAGACGAGGTATGATAAAGCTCATGGAGCAGGGAGAGAAGGGACCCAGTAGCGGACAGTGAAGAGGCGGGGCCAGGAGCTGAGTCTCGACCCCTGCAACCACAACTAGGTGAGTACAATTAGGTGAGTACACACACACACACACACACACACACACACACACACACACACACACACAGGGGGCCAGGAGCTGAGTCTCGACCCCTGCAACCACAATTAGGTGAGTACACACAGACACACACATAAATGGGGTAATGGTTTGCAAAAGATTTTTGTAGTCACAGAGGATGCTTCATCAGTGCCATGGGAAAATAACAGGAAAAATTATGCAGAAAGTTATACGTAGCTTTTGCTGAGGTTATAAAATACAGCGTATTTATGCGTATTTTTTTCCTGTTTTCTCATGACAGTGATGAAAAATTCTTATTCAGTGAGAAATGCTTTCATATCCGCTTTCCCATTTCTGGAGTGTGTTTGATCTATATATGCATACATACGATCAAACATATATACATGCATACATATACATACGTGCATATATACATACACGCTCATGTATAGTCTACAGTATATTAAAATTCTGCCTCGCTGAGGCAGACACAAGCTAACTCTCGTAGTGAAAACACACATTTGCAAACATTTCGAGACTCACACTCAACACTATTCTTTTTTTAAAACGATCCTTAGAGCCGAGTTTTCAGCTCCGCTGCTGACCTCATTCTTTGTAAGTTGCTTTGACCTATTTTCTAACCTTCCTTAGTAAAGCTCTGTAATTCTGGTTATATTTTTGTTTTCCTCCTGGGTTTAGTGTTTAGTATGCATGTCTCATAACCAGTGGTGAGGCGGTTCGTTCCCGGACGCCCCCTGTAAAAATAGGAGCATCTGGGAACGAACCAAGGATCGAGACACAGTCTGTGTATTCGTGTATGAATGTTGACACTTTTACCGTCTGGGATGGGGAAAGTTTGGTACTTGTCTGGGAAATATAAATAGCATCGTTTCCAGAATTAAGAGTGAGAGTAAGATGGCAGGAAACCCTTCCTTGGAATACTTTCAATCAAAGGGAATCCATCCTCACAGCTCACATATTACACCAGTTATTTATACTTTTTCCAGTCCTCATTCTGACCCAGTTAAGAAAAATGTTTTCTCGGTATTGCAGTTAACAACACTCAGAACAAGACAACACTAACATTACGCAACTGGAAAGACTAAGCTATCCAAAATAGTTCCCCCCCCAAAAAAAAAATTAAACAATAGCCAATATTATTTACAATAAAACAAACAAGAAAAATGTTAGCAATATAATGGTAATTGATACCGAATTGTTAATTCGTTGCCATAAAAAACATGCAAAAGAATTTGAAAAATGTAATAACCACACAACGCATTTAAAAGTCGCAGTCGTACTGATGTGTTCAATGGTTATAGAATTCCGTCCAAAGCCTGCACACCTGATCATACAATGAACAAACAACTAGAAATTTATTGAACAAAGTAAATGAACACACTTGATCTGTTGTGCACTAGACATTTCAGTAATTTTCCTGCATGTCACGAACCATTGCCATAATTTTAACTGGGAAGTTTCAGACATTACATATAGAACCAATTACATACTTAAGCCGGAAATCTAGGAATGAGCTATGAATGGTTCATGACCCAATTTTACCATTTCACATGACAGTGGAAATCTAATGCTATAACAACACTTTTTGCCTTCAAATCCCTTTATCGCATACTTGCCGCTGTTTCTGTACTGAATTAAGTCTTGAATCTGATTTAAGTCGAGGGAGGTTTTACATTGTGTGTGTATGTGTGTGTGTGTGTGTGTGTGTGTGTGTGTGTGTGAGTGTGTGTGTGAATTTGTTCCTAGTAATTATGTGATATTGTTTCCTGGTACTGCGCTCCAGCGTCAAGGTTCGTCTCTTATCTTCATATTGGTTGATATGAGTTTTTCCTTCACCTCTGTTGGAAAGGCCTTCAATTCTTTTTAAGTTCCACTGTGTCCTTCTAATATTACGTACCACTTTGATAAACCACAACACTGTAAAACTGTCTCCCGAGGTCGCCAGTGTGTTCATCGTAATTCTCTTTGTCTTGGTTTAATTCAAGAAAAAAAGTTTGTTTTCGTCAACGTTGTGTATTCCTCGAAATATTTTGTATAACTGGATTTTGTCTCCATTTTCTTCTCGTCTCTTCTATCTTCAAGGCTTATATTTTTCTTCCTCTCATTTCAGGAATCAATATACTTTCGAGCCTCTGTGCCTTTCCCGATTTTGTTATTTTTTTTAGGCGTGGTCTCCACCCATGTGTCGTGTTTTCAAGAATTTGTTGAACATATTTTGTATAGAAGAAATCACAATGAAACGCGTTATTGCAAATATGAAAAAATTCCACAGTGAAAATTGGAAATAAAACTTGAGAGCTTTCATGTGCTTACATATCTTCAGAGGAATATCTCTGAAGATTTGTGTGTAAAAACAGGAAAACGCTCAAGTATCATTTCCTATTTCCACTGTGGTATTTTTTCAGTGTTGCATAAAGACCTCTGAGCTCTTTCTTACGCTGATTCCTCAATCCCATTTTTACAATTGGGAGTCTGATATTAGCCGCTGATGTTATGCTGTTTATGTAAGCCACTGAAGGTAATCTGAATGTGATGTTTACTTTTAAATCTTTCTCCGTCTTTGATTCTGTGAGATATTTCTATTTCAATGTGATGCATCTTGTCCAGTCTCCCTTCTCCAATTTTCATTACCGTGTAAGTGTAGGAGTTAAATTCCAGCAGGTCGTCTTCCGACATATCCTGCAACGGGTGCAGGTCGTCTTCCGACATATCCTGCAACGGGTGCAGGTCGTCTTCCGACATATCCTGCAACGGGTGCAGGTCGTCTTCCAACATATCCTGCAACGGGTGCAGGTCGTCTTCCGACATACCCTGCAACGGGTGCAGGTCGTCTTCCGACATACCCTGCAACGGGTGCAGGTCGTCTTCCGACATACCCTGCAACGGGTGCAGGTCGTCTTCCGACATATCCTGCAACGGGTGCAGGTCGTCTTCCGACATATCCTGCAACGGGTGCAGGTCGTCTTCCGACATATCCTGCAACGGGTGCAGGTCGTCTTCCGACATATCCTGCAACGGGTGCAGGTCGTCTTCCGACATATCCTGCAACGGTGCAGGTCGTCTTCCGACATATCCTGCAACGGGTGCAGGTCGTCTTCCGACATACCCTGCAACGGGTGCAGGTCGTCTTCCGAATACCTGCAACGGGTGCAGGTCGTCTTCCGACATATCTGCAACGGGTGCAGGTCGTCTTCCGACATATACTGCAACGGGTGCAGGTCGTCTTCCGACATATCTGCAACGGTGCAGGTCGTCTTCCGACATATACTGCAACGGGTGCAGGTCGTCTTCCGACATACCCTGCAACGGGTGCAGGTCGTCTTCCGACATACCCTGCAACGGGTGCAGGTCGTCTTCGACATACCTGCAACGGGTGCAGGTCGTCTTCCGACATACCTGCAACGGGTGCAGGTCGTCTTCCGACATACCCTGCAACGGGTGCAGGTCGTCTTCCGACATACCCTGCAACGGTGCAGGTCGTCTTCCGACATACCCTGCAACGGGTGCAGGTCGTCTCCGACATATCCTGCAACGGGTGCAGGTCGTCTTCCGACATATCCTGCAACGGTGCAGGTCGTCTTCCGACATATCCTGCAACAGGTGCAGGTCGTCTTCCGACATATCCTGCAACGGGTGCAGGTCGTCTTCCGACATCCTGCAACGGGTGCAGGTCGTCTTCCGACATACCCTGCAACGGGTGCAGGTCGTCTTCCGACATACCCTGCAACGGGTGCAGGTCGTCTTCCGACATATCCTGCAACGGGTGCAGGTCGTCTTCCGACATATCCTGCAACGGGTGCAGGTCGTCTTCCGACATACCCTGCAACGGGTGCAGGTCGTCTTCCGACATACCCTGCAACGGGTGCAGGTCGTCTTCCGACATACCCTGCAACGGGTGCAGGTCGTCTTCCGACATACCCTGCAACGGGTGCAGGTCGTCTTCCGACATACCCTGCAACGGGTGCAGGTCGTCTTCCGACATACCCTGCAACGGGTGCAGGTCGTCTTCCGACATACCCTGCAACGGGTGCAGGTCGTCTTCCGACATACCCTGCAACGGGTGCAGGTCGTCTTCCGACATACCCTGCAACGGGTGCAGGTCGTCTTCCGACATATCCTGCAACGGGTGCAGGTCGTCTTCCGACATACCCTGCAACGGGTGCAGGTCGTCTTCCGACATACCCTGCAACGGGTGCAGGTCGTCTTCCGACATATCCTGCAACGGGTGCAGGTCGTCTTGCAGTTCTAATCAGTCCTCATCAGCGTTCATTCTCATTAGTTTTGAATCATTTGTGATTTCAGACATATCCGATTCAATATCTCCGGGAAGTTCGTTTGCGTACACCAAGAATAGTATTGTTCCCGGAAAGGATTCCAGTGAGAGCCGGATTGTTAAGTTTGTTTCTTTTGATCATCCGTCACCCTGATACTTTGCTATTAAGGAAGAATGAACATTTCCCAAATAACCTGGTGAAGAATAAGACACATGTGCAGTTAGGCACTTTATACCATTTTCAACAATCACAAATAGCCTACACAATGGAAAAAGAAATTTCAGACGACGTTTCAGTCCATTTTTGACCAATATCAAGTCGCTACTATATTTTATTAAGTTTTTTACACCTTCCTCTTGCTTTGGGTCGCTTCTTGTGTGTGTCCACTTAAGGGAAGTTCCATCATGAAGGTGAAGGCTCTTGGTTCAAGGAAATGAACTTGTTCTGCCTTCCTTGGATCGAATCCGATTGCTTCCCATCCCCCAGGCGCTGTATCATCTCTACGGATTTAGCGCTGCCCCTTAAATATAATAATAAGAATAATGACAATCACTGTGTGTACTCACGTAGTTGTACTAACCCAGTTGAGGTTGTAGGGCTCGAGTCATAGCTCCTGGCCCCGCCTCTTCGCTGGTCTCTACTAGGTCCACTCTACCTTCTCCACGAGCTTTATCGAACTTCTTAAAGCTATGTATGGATCCTGCCTCTACTACATCCCTCTCCAGATTGTTCCACTTCCGGACAATTCTATTATTGAAGAAATACTTCCTAACTCTGTGACCCTTTGTTGCTGTGTCCCATCTCAGTAACATTCTGTTGCTATTCACCTGGTCAATTCCTCTCAGTATTTTACTAGTCGTTATCATGTCTCCCCCATCCCTCCTATCCTCCAGTGTCGTCAGGCTGATTTCCCTTCAGCTTTCCTTGTAGGGAAAACCCCGT
>WNWK01005661.1:0-105000 GCA_009830355.1 Cherax destructor | reverse complement strand
ACAGGAGGAGGAGAGTGCCCTGGGGTCCATCCCTGGAGATTAATAACGTGGAAGAGAAGAGGACAGGGAACGACGGAGAGAGAGAGAGATACGCAAAAATACTTTGAGTTCATTATACTATATATACTATATTCCCTACCAGTTCTAAATCACCCAGTACAAAACTTAAGGTAAAATACTTACCAATATGTCAGCCCAAACTTTAAATATACTGTTGTATGTTGTACTATTGTCAAAGACCAGGTGATCAGGCTGAGGAAAGAAGGTGGGGAATTCACAAGAAACGATCAAGAGGTATGTGAGGAGCTCAACACGAGATTTAAGGAAGTATTTACAGTGGAGACAGGAAATATATATATATATATATATATATATATATATATATATATATATATATATATATATATATATATATATATATATATATATATATATATATATATATATATATACGTGCCGAGTAGGTAAAACTTGCGATTTTGGCTTAAATAGCAACACTCTTCTTGTCGAATAAGGCAAGAGAAAATTTGTGTATGCGATAATTTCGCAAAAAAAACATTCTGAACCTAACGAAAAAAAATCATTATTTATTATTAAATTATTGTAAAATTATCTAAAATATATTTAGTTGGATTACGTTAAATTAAATAGCGCTTGTTATAATAAGGTTAGGTAAGTTTTCTAAGGTTCTTTTGGTACAAAATTATAATTTTTTACATTAACATAAATGAAAAATATATCTTAAACGTTTTAGAGAAATTTTTAGAAAAGACTTAATTTTAAATGAGTTCTTGCTAATTAACCAATTTTGCCTATTCGGCAAGACACACACACACACACACACACTGTACTGTTGTTCTCGGTGCATACACATCATGACTGATACGTTCATCAGAAAGCATACAAAGTGTCGTCATCTAGTTGTCCACGAAGTTGAGCCAGGTTTTGGACCTTGAGAATACTAACTTAAAACATACCATGAAGGCTTTGCTGAAATGACAGGTCGAAAGAGTCTAGGACGAGATACAATGGCAAAGGGGCAGACAATCAATGAAACTGTGCATAAACAAGTCGAGAGCAAACTCTAGCCTCGTACAGTGTCTTGAAACGTAATATCCAGCAGGAACGTTATATATACCTTAGTGATGTAAACTTCTTTGCTTGGAAGATTTTCCATATAAATCTTTAGTCACTGCAGTGTCGTAGTCCGCCCCAGAATATTAGCTGATTAGCAGGGGATGGGTTATGAGAGAATTTGTTTCTTTAAAATTTTATGAGAATAAAAGGTAGCAATGTTTCCTGTCATATTCCATCATACTGGAGACTTCAGTAGAGTGATGAGAATATTATCAAGCACTCCACTATGGGTGTAGTAATTACGAGGGGGTAAAATATATTGTTCAAGCAGAGCCGAGAATGATTTTGGGATAAGAAGGGAGGAATGTGGGTGAGAGAGAAGAGGAGATGAACAAGGGAAGGAAAAGGCGGGTTTAATAAAATGGGGATGTGGAGGGGGAAAAGAAGACGAATAATGTAAAACACCGTTGGGGGAGAGGAAAGGAAAGGGGGTAGACGGTGGAATCAGAATGAATGTGAGGGGGTGAAGGAATGAGTGATGGTTGGGGTAAATGGCGTCAGGGAATGAAAACTTAATAATTTTGAAAAAAGAAACATCGGAAACCTTTACGGCCTATATCAGGTTAGCAGGATGGAGGAAAAAGAGAGGATGGATTGGGAGGAGGTGGAAATGAGAGTTAAAAAAGAGAGGGTGGAGAGAGTGAGACAAACAGAGAGAGAGAGAGAGAGAGAGAGAGAGAGAGAGAGAGAGAGAGAGAGAGAGAGAGAGAGAGAGAGAGAGAGAGAGAGAGAGAGAGGCGGGAGGGTGAGAGAAAGGGTGCCAGGAGGGGTGTTTCCAGGCACTTCCAGTCAGTTGGTCTGGGGACCAGAGAAGCGACGGTGGCGCCTCCTCCGTCGCTCCGTCCACCGCCGCTACGTGTAAGCCAGTGATGATGTGTTCATTCCTTGATATCACGCGTCCTGGCCGACGCCAAGGAGTCTCTGGCGTCTGTTTGGAGACGCCAGAGACCTAGTGACTTGTGGAGAAAAGCAATGAATTCATTTTTAATATTCAAGTGGTGTATAAAGTGATGGGGTTGTACCTCTGGTGTCACTGTGGGGTTGTACCTCTGCTGTCACTGTGGTTTTGTACCTCTGGTGTCACGGTGGGGTTGTACCTCTGCTGTCACTGTGGTTTTGTACCTCTGGTGTCACGGTGGGGTTGTACCTCTGGTGTCACTGTGGCTTTGTACCTCTGGTGTCACGATGGGGTTGTACCTCTGAAGTCGTGGTGGTGATGTCCGTCTGATGTCAAGTTGGTAATGTACGTCTACATCAATATTAACTTTTCTATCTGTTCAGGACTATTAATGGATTTGGGACTATTAATGGATTCGGGACTAGTTTATCTCAGATTTGTGAGTTACGGAATATCTTTTTTTGGGATGTTTGATTTTACAATGTTGATAATAGAAATGTTACGTACTCCTCAAACATGCTACTGTGACGTTCGTAGGTGTGAAACATGCGACTGTGACGTTCGTAGGTGTGAAACATGCGACTGTGACGTTCGTAGATGTGAAACGTAAATAGTTTGGTGAACAACGGACGAAATGTTTGGGTATGCCTTGTCAGGGTATCACGAGTTACGAAGTGTATTATACTCACTTATTTGTGGTTGCAGGAATGCTAAAGTCCCTTTAGCATCCTGTATGTTGTGTGTGTGTGTGTACGCACCTAATTGTGGTTGCAGGGGTCGAGACTCAGCTCCTGGCCCCGCCTCTTCACTGTCCGCTACTGGGTCACTTCTCTCCCTGCTCCATGAGCTATGTATGGTTCCTGCCTCCACTACATCACTTGCTAGACTATTCCACTTCCTGACTACTCTATGGCTGAAGAAATGCTTCCTAACATCCCTTTGACTCATCTGAGTCTTCAACTTCCAATTGTGTCCCCTTGTTTCTGTGTCCCCTCTCTGGAACATCCTGTGCGTGTGTGTGTATGTGTGTGTGTGTGTATGTGTATGTGTATGTATCGGAGTGTGTATGTTTCAGCTGGCCATTCGTCCCATAGTGTCCATTCTTTGTTTGCCTCTCTGTTTTTTTTTATCTCTTTCTATCTCTCTTACCTTTTCCTTCTTAACCCTCCTTTTTCCTTGGTGGAGAAAGGAGGTAACAAGCAAAAGTGACGACTAAATTTAAGCCTTGAGACAGAGAAACGGGAAATCCACGTATCCTAGTTGAGGGAAGAGAGTTCCTGGGAGAGGAGAAGCAAGCAATAAAGCCATTGAAAGTAAGGGAAAGTGTATTACGGAGAAAAGAGGGTCGGAAATTGACAAGAAAATGCTTATTAGGGAAGAAAAAAGTGTGATAGTTAATGTGAGTGAATGTAAAATGGAAGGGGCAGAAAATGATGGAAGTGACAATAAGATTTGGGGTTAAATGTCTGAATATGTTATGGGTGAAAATGATTTCAAGTGTGAATAAAGGCATTTATAATGACTTATGGCTGATAGTGAGAAAAATAGTTATTTATGTGGATAAATATTGCTGTTAGTGACTTGAAAGTGACTGAAGTTGAGGGGAAAGTGAATATTAAAATAAATTAATATGACTGCTAGTAAATTGAAAGCAACTGCAAGTGAAGAAAAAGTGATAATTAATGAAATTAACTAGTTACTAGAGACATGAAAATGACTGCAATCGATGAGAAAGTGATTATTACTGGAGCTTAACAAACTACTAGTGAGGCGAAAATGATTAGTAATACAAGAAAATGACTAGTGAAAAGTCATTGCAGGAGATAAAGGATAACTCATGTGATACGTCAAGGCAACTTATCAAAATAATGAGTGAGAAATGCTTAGCAAATATACTAAATTTGCTTCAAAATTAATTTTTTTTATAGCATATGGTAAATAATATTTACTCAAATGTACTCCTGTCAGTTCTTTTAGGGATCAGTACCTTGCCAACTTTTGTTTTCAAATGTACTCTTTATTAGTTCTTTTAGGATCAGTATCTGGGCATCTTTCGTATTCAAATGTACTCTTTATTAGTTCTTTTAGGATCAGTATCTGGGCATCTTTCGTATTCAAATGTACTCCTGTTAGTTCTTTTAGGATCAGTATCTGGGCATCTTTCGTATTCAAATGTACTCCTGTTAGTTCTTTTAGGATCAGTATCTGGGCATCTTTCGTATTCAAATGTACTCCTGTTAGTTCTTTTAGGATCAGAACCTGTTCATCTTTTGTTTTAAAATGCTCTTGTGCTGCCATCTATTAGGATGCTTATGGGGATGCTCTTACAATAAACGGACAGTTGCCGGCAGGATGAATATCTGAAGGAAAAGAGAGATAGATTCAGTACATTGCGATTCTTTATTGACATGGTTTCGCCTACACAATGGGCTTTACCATGTCACAAACAGATGTGTTTATGACTTGATTAAACCCACTGTGTGGGCGAAACGTTGTCGGTAGAGGATGGCATTATGCTGTTTTAGTGTCTCAGTTTCTCCATAATATCAAGAATCTGGTGTGGGAAAAATGATCAACCAAAACGAGGATCTGTTAGTAAAAAATTTGTGGTTGCTGCAAAAGTGAATTCTAGTTAAGAGAAAGTGACTGTTATTGTAGAGAAAGTGATTGTTGTTTGAGGGAAAGTGGCTACTGTCGAGAGGAAAGTGACTAGTTCCAAACGTGACTTATTAAAAATAACATAACTAATCATAAGGGGAAAGTTATTACCAATTGAAAGGAAAGTTGCTGCTATTAAAGAAAACACGACTAGTTATAAGGTAAAATTAGCTAGTACTGATAATGAAGTTCAGTACAAGAGAAGGAAAAGTGAGGGAAAAATGGTAAGAATATGATCAATGACGAAGAAACGACAATTGTAAGGTGAGAAAAATCCCTAAAACGAGTGGAAGGTGACCAAAAGGGAGAAGAAAGTGACAGGGAAAGTGATGAGGGGGAGAAGGGAGAGAAATAAAACCGACGCTAATAAAAATAAATTTTGAGAGAGAGCGATTAGTAATTACGATAAGTTGCAGTTTTATAGCTGTAGTGTAGACGAGCCTCTGGCAAGACAGTGATGGAGTGAATGATGATGAAAGTGCTTCTTCTTTTTCGGGTCACCCTGCCTTGGTGGGAAACGGCCGATGTGTTAAAAAAAAATTTATCGGGGAAAGTGATTAATAGTGATTTGAAAGGGATTATTAAGACGAGAAAAGTGATCAATTATGGTAAGAAAGTGATCATTATAAACCCGTACTTAAGAGAGGAGTTTCATGGCGACGTTTCGGTCCATCCCCTTACCATTGTCGAGTCACTAATCCCTTTCCTGATGGGATAGTGACTAGTAATGACGGAGAAGTTATTAGAGATGCTGGGAAAGTTATTAATAAGGGGTGGAAATCCTCAGTAATGATGTCAGTTACTTGTGTGTACCAGTTTGCCTTCATGTCAGGATATTTTCAATATATTCCAGAGCAGATATCTAAGTTCAGCACGTTACTTCAAAACCCAAATATACCAGCTAAAGTGTATGGTAGAGTATTATTGAAAGAATTAAGGGTAAGACAGAGAGTAGGATTGCAGAAGAAAGAGGTTTAACTCCATAACTGTCCAAACTGCATTGTTTGGTATATATGGTATCTTTACCTATGCTTTAGTGTATCTCTTCTAGTCAGTCTATTTTTTTTAGTGACAACACTATAGATTATTACACATTATCTGTTTTGGATATTTTGTCGTTATTTTCAGTTCTATTTTTTTTTTATTCACATTCACTTTGCATTTTAGAAACTTCATTGGGAGATTTTTTTCTAAAATGACATTATCTACTGTTCATTTTACAAAATATCTTTCCTCTCTACTAAATTAGTATAATTCTCTGGTTCATTTGCTACAGGATACAAGAAGAAATATTAAAATGTAAGATATATTAGATTCACGGGGAACGAGAGAGTTGGATAAAGCAGTGTACGTACTGTCGACAGTAATGAAAATCAGTGCAAAACATGATTTCATTGTGACAAAGCTTCTCTCTGTGTAGAACACTCTCAGTTACAATGACTTGATAAAACTATGCACAGAGAGATACGTTGTCAGGATAAAAGCTTAATCTACAGCTGTTTCTTTTCTTCAATAACTGGAGGGAACAGGAACAAAAAGTTAATCATAGGAAAATACGATTTAAAAATACGGAGAAAGAAATAAGGCACACTACCGTGACTGGAACGATACACAAATAACCCACATATAAAACTTATGACGATGTTTTGGTCCGAAATGGACCATCAACTAGTCATAAGGAAGAGCGAAGGGAAGGGAGCCAAGGCTGAAATGTGCTGCTTTTATTGCAGTATGGTCACTCACAGGATGAGTGGCACTGCCCAATAAACTCGCCCCACGGGGCAAAATATCAATCTTGCATATCTGGTAAGTTGCGGGCTTGGAGCACTATCTGTAACGGTATAAAGTTTTTTTATTATTTTTTGCGGCTCTCCAGCGCTTGCTGTTTGACAATTCTGTATTGTTTTCCCTTTTTTACGTGTGTGTGTGTGTGTGTGTGTGTGTGTGTGTGTGTGTGTGTGGCGCTGCCTCCCAAACTGGCTAGTATTGCGTGTGTTGAGGAAATTCCTCGTTAAAATCACTGTCTCGTTTGTCTTCGCCGAGAACATAGTCTTCCGCATGGAAGATGACTGGGAGGTGAGTGTTCCCACCACAAACATAATGCGAAATGAACATCACACTCACATTGAGAAAGTGTCTAGGGTAATGTTTTTACTGCGCCTCTGTACGGACTGAACGATCTGACCAGGACATAGACCGTGAAAGCGGCAGGAGCGGTCCACACCATTGAGAATACTCAGGTCAGCTTGATCCTGCACTAGTTTGTTTTGCCCACAGCCCAGCGTCCAGGAGTCTCATGCTCAAAGCACAGCTGAGGGGATTGCCGCTGGTGGTGACCTCCTTCAAGACCATCATTTGCTCATACCAAGTCACCTGCAACGGCTCTTCAGACCTATGTAGTCGCAGCCAATGTACTGCACTGACGACCAGAGACTCCTGCAGTCACGTCCTGCAACAGATGAGGTGTGTGTGTGTGTGTGTGTGGTGTGTGTGTGGTGTGTGTGTGGTGGGTGTGTGTGTGTGGTGTGTGTGTGAATGAATGAGTGCAGTCACTAAATTCAACTTACTGATTTCGGTGGCGTCAATAATGTGTAGCCTGTTGGACCTTGTCATATCTACTCTTGTAGATGTAGGATGAGTTTGCCTCCAATACTTCATGCTATTCTTCCCTACGGCTGATCTGTCTTCGGCTTCCACCTATACAAATTCAGCAATTTATTTTTGATTGTTCTTGTCTCTGATGTGATAGTGTCAAATGAAGTCCAAACATCCTTGCCTTTCTTTTTATTTCTATGATTCTTTAATAAAATTTCCACAAATTCATAAGATAGGATTTGCCATCATTAAACCTGTGTTATCTCGTAAGAAATCTCTCCAGAAGCTTCAATATAATGTTTCTCAAAACCTTTGATAATATGCTTCTACCGCACTGACTTTTTTCAAGTTTCCTGGCAGCTGTCCCTTCTGGAGCTATTAGGTGAAAGACTTTGCTCTTGGGTTACACTGGAGTTTTGGTCCTTCTCTCAGCACCCATGTTATCTGATTCCACTGCTTTTGGTACGTCAAACTCTTTTAGTAGTTTCATCATTTCTCTTGCTGTTTCCTAGCATTATTTTGGTCTGTCAAGAAAACTCTGCTTTAAAGTAGCTCCCCGTTTTGAATTATTTGCTAAGCTCTTTGAATACTTCTGTGTCATCCTCTGTTACCATCCTTCCCTCCCATTTCATCTTTATTTCCCAGTGCTTAAAGACGCCATCTGTCATTTGTGGCTGTAATTCAATTTCGGCTTTTGATGTTGCTGTATATAATTTTTGAACTGCCTTTTAACTTCCTGTCTTTGCGTTTCATATTCTTTCCAGCTGTCCAACTTGTTTTTCCGTTGTATATTCTCGCAATTTCTTCTACGGCTTCTCGTGCCTTTTGTGCATTTCTTATTGAACTATGGACTCCCTTTGTTATTATTATGTAATTTTTTACACTCGGTACAAATCTTTTGTTTGATTCTGGGCACTTTAAATTTACAGCTACCACCATCTATATTACTGCTTTGTACTCCAGTTGCCTTTTCAAATAGCTTTTTTCCAGGAAATTGATCATGTGGTGATTCCCTCTTCTGCAGTCTGTTTTCCTATCACTCGCTTCTTGTCTTCCTCCATCCCCAGTGACAAGTTCTCAGAACTTAATACCAAATGTTCATTTGCATCCAGTGCTTTCCATTAGTAGATTTAACTTGTTTAATTCATTTAGGAGAAAACATCAGAGAAAGCATTGGGGTCATCTTTCCCTCTCACTCTCTACTTTACATCTTGATTAAGATAGTCCTTTCTTGCTGCAGTCATCGGCTTTGCTCTAAATGCTACGTGACTGATATGGGTTTAACGCTTCTCCCTAATAATAATAATAATAATAATAATAATAATAATAATAATAATATTATTATTAAACAAAAATAATAAATAATAATAATAATAATTAGTAATATAAATAATAAAATTAATTATAAATAATAAGAGCATAAAAAATAAATATTAATAATAAAAATCATAAAAAATAGTGAAATAATAATAGTAAAATGAATGTCAGTGGTAACTCCATGGGGGTCTCCTTTCTCTCAAAAATTTCCATATGGATGAAATCCTCATGGTGTTTGATCTTCAGAGTGGCTCCTCGTTCTTTACCTTCTTCCTTCCCCCCTTCCCTCGCTTATTATGCGGCTTACGTGAGCGTTGTCACGCTACCTTCTTTGAGAAGCCCTTGACTTTCATGAACCACTCAAAAGCATCATCCAGAGAGAGAGAGAGAGAGAGAGAGAGAGAGAGAGAGAGAGAGAGAGAGAGAGAGAGAGAGAGAGAGAGAGAGGAGAGAGAGAGGGAGTGAAAGGGAGAAAGAGGTAGAGATGGAGGACGGCACATATGTAAACTCAAGCTTCTCTACGTATTAATTTACCTGTGATCGTGGAGGTGGAGTTGAGTTTCACAGGGAAGCGTAGGTGGTTTGTGGGTGAGGTCTTCTGCCTGGCAGACCTGACCTTTGGTTGGCAAGTATTAATACTGTAGGCGGCAAGTGCTCTAACATACTCACTTAAAACACCCACCCACACATACAAACACAGACACACACACAGACACACACACACAGACACACACACAGACACACACACAGACACAGACACACACACAGACACACACACAAACACACACACAGACACACACACAGACACACACACAGACACACACACAGACACACACACAGACACACACACAGACACACACACAGACACACACACAACACACACACACACTGACACTCACACAGACACACACAGACACACACACTGACACACAGACACACACACACAGACACACAAGCACACACACACACACACACATACACACATATTTACACACACACATTTACACACACACACATTTACACACACACACACACATTTACACACACATTTACACACACACACACACACATTTACAACCCCACACACACACACATTTACACACACACACACACACATTTACACACACACACGCATTTACACACACATTTACACACACACATTTACACACACATTTACACACACACACAAAGAAGTGGAAGTTGGAGACTCAGATGAGTCACAGGGATGTTAGGAAGTATTTCTTCAGTCATAGAGCTGTCAGATAGTAGAAGTCTGGAGAGTGATGTAGTGGAGTCAGGATCCATACATAGTTTTAAGAAGAGGTGCACCTATAAGGCAAATCACGTATCAGTACAAAGCCTACTAGAAAAAAACACGATGCAAGAAATTCAATATTAATTATTTTATTGGAAAAAAGCTGGTGTTATGACCCCAAACAGTTGACCCATCCTCCTATGCAACAGACTTCCAGTCAGACCCATGAGCTGAATAAAAGCTATTTACAGACAGGCTCTCTTCTCATACACAGAAATATATCAAAAGGTGTTTATTTCTCAGGGTAAATATAGTGGGAGTTTAATTCCAGATTTAGGGCTTAAAGTGTTCTTGACTGGTGGTAAACAGGTTATACGCATTCTTAGTGACTTTCCTGTAGTGCAAAGGTTTTACGCAATTAACAATTAGATTCTCTGTAAGATGGAATTACCCAAACTTGATCTAGTAATGTCTCTTCGGGAGCAATGGGTCGCTAAAGAAAGCTCCGACAACGAGCATAGAGCAGTAATGATGGCACCTGGTTTGTCAGGGAACAGAAGTGTTGACCGACACGGGTCTTAAGCAGGTGTTGACCCACTGTGTGGTTAAGCATTCTCTGAATTACTGGTGCTGCGTTTTTCACTTAATGTATGTAGAAACCAAAGCATCATAAAAATCTTTGAAAGAGTGATGAGACGGCAGATTACAAAGTTCATGGACCAGCACAACCAACATAACCCGAACCAGCATGGCTTTAGAGCGGGACGATCATGCCTGTCACAGCTGCTGAACCATTATGACAGAATTACGGAGGCATTGGAGGACGACCAAAACGCAGATGTGATTTACACAGATTTTGCAAAGGCGTTTGACAAATGCGATCATGGAGTGATAGCGCACAAAATGAGGGCCATAGGCATTACTGGGAAGGTAGGCAGATGAATATTTGAGTTCCTAACACACAGAACACAAAAAGTAGTAGTGAACAGGGCAAGATCCAGCATCAGCGAGGTCAAAAGCACCTCTGCTGTTTCTCATCCTCATAGCAGACATAGATAAAAACACCCAGCACACTTTTGTATCATCATTTGCAGATGACACTAAAATAAGCATGAAAGTCACTACGGTAGAGGACACTGAAAAATTACAGGAAGACATAAGCAGGGTCTTCCAATGGGCACTGGAGAACAACATGACGTTCAATGGTGATAAGTTTCAGCTGCTTAGGTATGGAAAAAATGAAGAACTCAAAAGGAACACTATATACAAAACGCAAGAGGGTCACCACATAGAACGAAAGGAACACGTAAAGGACTTGGGAATAATTATGTCTGCTGATCTGTCTTTTAAAGACCATAACAAGACAAAGATCACAACAGCCAGGAAGATGACGGGGTGGGTACTGAGAACTTTCAAAACAAGGGAAATAATGCCGATGGTGACACTCTTCAAATCGCTAGTGCTCCCTCAATTAGAATACTGCTCTGTGCTGACGGCCCCGTTCAGGGCAGGAGAAATATCAGAGCTGGAACAAATTCAGAGATCGTTTACGGCTCACATTGAGCCATTGAAACATCTAAATTATTGGGAACGCCTTCAAGTCTTGAACATGTACTCATTGGAGCGGAGGAGAGAGAGATACATGATAATATATACTTGGAAATTACTTGAGGGCCTGGTCCCAAATCTGCACACTGCCATAACAACATACTGGAGTGAGAGATATGGGAGAAAGTGTAAAATAAACCCAGTGAGGAGCAGGGGTGCGGTGGAGACAATACGGAGCACTGTATTAACATCCGGGGTCCCAGACTATTCAACATCTTACCAGAAGATATCCGAAACACGGCTGGAACCAGTGTAGAAGCCTTCAAGAGGAAACTGGACACGTATCTTCATCGGGTGCCAGATCAACCAGACTGTGATGGATATGTGGGGCAGCGGGCCTCAGCAGCAACAGCCTGGTTGACCAGGCAAGCACCAGACGAGCCTGGCCCATGGCCGGGCTCAGAGAGTAGATAAACTCTCGAAACTCTTCAAAGGTATATATCAAAGGTATATCGTTACATAGATTTCTAAGATGGTTATCAGGAGTAAATCGTCATCCTCGTAGGCTGCAGAGGTCCCATCTTAGAGTACGACACTCATTTGTCTGCCATAAGAGCTGAACTATGGTTAGGAGTTGTTGGGTCTGTGTTTGCGTGTGAGTGTGTGTGTGTGTGTGTGTGTATTCACCTATTTGTACTCACCTGTTTTTGGTTAGAGGAGTCGATTCGTAGCTTCTGGACCCACCTCGTGGCTGGTCGTTACTAGGTCCATTCTCTCCCAGCTCCAAGAGCTTTATCATACCTGTTCTTAAAATTATGTATAGCTCCTGCCTCCACTACATCACTCTCCAGATTGTTCCACTTCCTGTCAACTTTGTGACTGAAGAAATGCTTTCTAATATGCCTGTGACTCATCTGAGTTTTCAACTTCGTTGTGACCTTTTGTTGGAGTGTGTGTGTGTGTGTGTGTGTATGTGTGTGTGTGTGTATGTATGTGTGTGTGTATTTATTTAAATAATTTAAATTTCCAGTGGTACATCCTTTTCTATCCCTCAGTCTTTTTCATATCATTGGTCCATCACTCCTCAAAAGAAAAATTTCCTAGGAGCTTCTCGTCTTTCATCTCAGTCCACGACTGTTGGCTATTCTTATCCTAAACCCGGGGAGGAACAGACTGTGAATTATGAGAATGCAAATCACTGTTGTTATAAATTGAAGTAGAGATGTGATGGAGTAGCATAGCTCAAGGGATACAGCTCTAAGTAGAAACACAGCTCAATAGATGTAGCTCTAAGGAAGATAGAATTAATGTGGACACCGACAACAGAATGATATTATTATTATTATTATTATTATTATTATTATTATTATTATTATTATTATTATTATTATTATTTATTTTATTATTATTATTATTATTATTATTATTATTATTATTATTTTATTTTTTATTATTATTATTATTATTATTATTATTATTATTATTATTATTATTATTTTTATTATTATTATTATTATTATTATTTTTATTATTATTATTATTATTTTTATTATTATTATTATTATTTTTATTATTATTATTATTATTTTTATTATTATTATTATTATTATTTTAATTATTATTATTATTATTATTATTATACATTCTCATATTCTACAATTCATACAACATTTTATTGGGCTGTTACGTTACGCCTGGTTCAACGACTAAGTATTGATCTGAGATATATAATACCCCACCTAAGGGCGAAACATTATCCCAATGAAAGCTTTCACTACAAATTATATCTTCGTATTCAAAGGTGAGGGGATTACTCTTGATGATCCAGTGCTCTTTACATCTCTTTATCTAGTGTAAACAAGGTGGTGATCACATCAACATGTAAGTGAGTATTAAGACATTTATTGATGATACGTTCCCCCCCCCCCCATCGGTGAGCGAAATGTAGCAACAATAAATGTTTTAATAATCGCATACACGTCTTTCCCCACATACAAGTCTGTTGTTTTTGTAGATTAGGTTTAAAAATATTTCTTTAGTTAGCGAGACCACAATTTTAGGACTGAGTATCGAGGCTCAACAATATGCTGAAATTCAATCTGTTTATCCTAGCAGATGATTTGTCAAAGCCGTTCAACGCTAATTACTTTTCACTTCACTATAATTACGCTAAAGATTCGTGCGAATTGTTAATTGGGTTCATTAAGTGGCTGCCAGATCCTTCAAGGGAGTGTCTTGATGCAAGTGAAGGATTGGTGATCCAAGGAATTATAACTTCCTTTCCTTGGATCAAACTTGATTCCTCATCTCATAAAGGTTCTTCCCTTCAAGAGAATTAAAGTGTAAAATTAAAAGTAGGGACATCAGATGGTCCGAATGGTCCAGGTATGTAGGTTCCAGTCTGAGTGGTCCAGGTATGTAGGTTCCAGTCTGAGTGGTCCAGGTATGTAGGTTCCAGTCTGAGTGGTCCAGGTATGTAGGTTCCAGTCTGAGTGGTCCAGGTATGTAGGTTCCAGTCTGAGTGGTCCAGGTATCAGTAGGTATTCCAGTCTGAGTGGTCCAGGTATGTAGGTTCCAGTCTGAGTGGTCCAGGTATGTAGGTTCCAGTCTGAGTGGTCCAGGTATGTAGGTTCCAGTCTGAGTGGTCCAGGTATGTAGGTTCCAGTCTGAGTGGTCCAGGTATGTAGGTTCCAGTCTGAGTGGTCCATATATGTAGGTCCTGGTCTGAGGGGTCCTGAGATGTAGGTCAAGTTCTGAGGGGTCCTGAGATGTAGGTCAAGTTCTGAGGGGTCCTGAGATGTAGGTCAAGTTCTGAGTGGTCCTGAGATGTAGGTCAAGTTCTGAGGGGTCCTGAGATGTAGGTCAAGTTCTGAGGGGTCCTGAGATTTACGTCACGGTCTGAGTGGTAACCAAATCACACTAAATCTGATTAAACTGGATTTACCATTCAGCCTAGCAAGAGCAATGGGATTAGTTAGTTTTGCCAGTCAAGCAGACGAGATAAACGCTCTTCCATTGATACTCAGGATAATGGATAATGGAGAATTAGACACATGTTCAACAACTGTCTATATTTTGTTGACGTTTCGCCCACCAGTGCCTTTATTAATACAATACATGGACAAAGAAAAACAGAAGACTGAAGAGAATGAACATTAGGTAATCAGTCCCTCACCCTAGCAATAAGTATTCAGTAGCGTAGTCTTGAACACCTGCTGCTAGGCTGAGGGTCTGATTACTTCATCTTCACTCCTCTGTTTTTGTCCATGTATTGTTTTGATAAAGCCACTGGTGAACCAAACGTCTACACACAAATGATATCCGGTTTTTGCACGTGTCTAATTCTTCAACATGTTCGTATTATATACCATTGATGTTAAAATGTTTGGAGATGGATTCAAATGTGGATAATGTTTGGAAGTGAAACATAGACAAAAGCCACGATTACTAGGATATGAAACGTGATAAGCAGAGAGAAATAATGTGTATTTCAGAAGAAAGGAGACGAGAGAAGAGCAAATAGAACAGAGAAGTGATGAAAAAAATGAGAAAGAAAATGGAGAGGGGGGAGGAGACGACTTAGCGAAGGAGAGAGAGAGAGAGAGAGGAGAGAGAGGGGGAACGAAGTAGATGAGACAGCGATAAAGGGAGACGAAAAAGACCATAATAGCGAGAGAAAACGATGGCCAGGGATAGAAAAAAGTCACAATAGCGTGGGCTGGAACGAGTTTGATGGATGAGAGGCAATAAAAGATGATGACAGAAGAGGCAGCCGTGATGATGGTGGGCGTAATGGTGAAGGGAGAGATGGTGACACTGATAGTCATCGTAAAAATGATAATAGCGATAATACTAATGGAATATTATTACAATCTCTATTGATATACTCAATTAATGTATTATCACATTTTTTCTTATCCTCGTATATCACGTTTAGAATTTTGTTTCTGGGCGTTTTCAAGAAAGTTTGCCTATAATAATAATATTAATTTATATATATATATTTATTATTAACACATCGGCCGTTTCCCACCAAGGTAGGGTGGCCCGAAAAACTTTCACCATCATTCACTCCATCACTGTCCTTCAGAGTGCCGGCACTGTACTTCCCATCTCCAGTACTCAAGTCCGGTCTGCCGGTTTCCCTGAATCACACTCCACTCCACTCCAACTCCAACAGCACGTCAAATCCTAAAAACCATTTGACTCCATTCACTCCTATCTAACACACTTAAACATGCTTGCTGTAAGTCCAAGACCCATTCACACAAAACCTCCTTTACCCCCTCCAACTTTTCCTAGGACGACCCCTACCCTGCCTTCCCTCCACTACAGATTTATACACTCTCGAAGTCATTCTATTTTGTTCCATCCTCTCTACATGTCCGAACCACCTCAAAAGTCCCTCCCCAATCCTCTGGACAATAGTTTTGGTAATCCCGTACCTCCTCCTAATTTCCAAACTATTAATTCTCTGTATTATATTCACACCACACATTGATCTCAGACACGACATCTCCACTGCCTCCAGCCTTCTCCTTGTTGCAACATTCACCACCTATGCTTCGCACACATATAAGAGTGTTGGTATAACTATACTCTCATACATTCCCCTCTTTGCTTCCATGGACAAAGTTCTTTGTCCCCACAGACTCCTCAGTGCACCACTCACCTCTTTCCCCTTGTTAATCCTATGATTCACCTCATCTTTCATAGACCCATCTGCTGACACGTTCACTCCTAAATATCTCAATACATTCACCCATACTCTCTCCCTCCAATCTAATATCCAATCTTTCGATACCTATTTTTTTGTTATCCTAATCACCTGACTCTTTCCTATATTCACTTTTAATTTTCTTCTTTTACATACCCTACCAAGCTCATCCACCAACTTCTCTTCAGAATCTCCCAAAAGCACAGTGTCATCAGCAAAGAGCAACTGTGACAACTCCCACTTTGTGTTAGATTATTTTTTAACCCCACACCTATTACCAACACCCGATCATTCACTTCTCTTACAACCCCATCTATAAATATATTGAACAACCATGGTGACATCACACATCCTTGTCTAAGGCCTACTTTTACTGGGAAATAATCTCCCTCTCTCCTGCATACTCTAACGTGAGCCTCACTATCCTCTTAAAAAACTTTACACTGCTTTCAATAACCTACCTCCTATTCCATACATTTGCAACATCTACCACATTGCCCCTTATCCACCCTGTCATACGCCTTTTCCAAATCCAAAAATGCCACAAAAAAAACTATCTTTATCTAAATACTGTTCACCTATATGTTTCACTGTAAACACTTGGTTTACACACCCCTTACCCTTCATAATGCCTCCTTGTTCATCTGCTATTCTATTCTCCGTCTTACTCTTAATTCTTTCAATAATAATTCTACCATATACTTTACCAGATATACTCAATAGACTTATTCCCCTATAATTTTTGAACTCTCTTTTGTCCCCCTTTGCCTTTATGCAAAGGAACTATGCATGCTCTCTGCCAATCCCTAGATACCTTACCCTCTTCCATATATTTATTAAATAAAAGCACCAACCACTCCAAAACTATATCCCCACCTGCTTTTAACATTTCTATCTTCATTCCATCAAACCCAGCTGCCTTACCCCCTTTTATTCATTCTTCCCACTGCCTCACGAACTCCCCCCACACTCACAACTCGCTCCTCCTCACTTCTACAATATGTTATTCCTCCTTGCCCTATACCCGAAATCACAGCTTCCCTATCTTCATCAACATTTAACAATTCCTCAAAATATTCCCTCCATCTTCCCAATACCTCTAACTCTCCTTTTAATAACTCTCCTATTTTTAACTGTCAAAACTATTCGTTCCCTAGGCATCCTCAACTTATTTATCTCCAAAACTTTTTCTTATTTTCAACAAAATTTATTGATAACATCTCACCCACTCTCTCATTTTCTATCTTTTTACATTGCTTCACCACTCTCTTAATTTCTCTTTTCCTCTCCACATACTCCTCTCTCCTTGCATCACATCTACTTTGTAAAAACCTCTTATATGCTAACTTTTTCTCTTACTACTCTCTTTACATCATCATCCTTCCACCAATCGCTCTTCTTCCCTCCCGCAACCACTTCCCAGTAACCACAACCTTCTGCTGAACACTCCATCACTACATTCTTAAACCTACCCCATACATCTTCAACCGCATTGCCTATACTCTCACTAGCCCATCTATCCTCCAATAGTTGCATTTATCTTACCCTAACTGCCTCCTCCTGTAGCTAATAATAATAATATAATAAATATTATAATTATAATAAAAATAAAATAATAATAGTAATAATAATACCAGAGGATTATAAATTAATAATTATTGTGGTTGAAGATGCTAAAGATTCTGGTAATTCTGGCACCACACACAGCAACAAACTTTCCTCCGGGGACTGAAATATTTACCTACAACACCGACTTGCCATTTGAACCCTGTCCCCTCGCTCGCTCTCTTTCTCTCTGTCTCTCTTTCACACACAAATTGGACTTCAGAGTTCTATAGGATTAATGAGAATTTTTACCACGTGTTTATAAAATTAGATGTTATCTTCCCACTGCTCGTTTCAAAGCCTGGCGCATCTAGTGACTCCTTTGATGTCTTCCCTTTTCAATTACTATCAAGAATATCATCTTTTATCAGTTTTTTTTTTTTGGCTTCTAGTTTCTTAAAGGTTCGTGCCTATACTCTGTCACCCACGATGTGATGTACTTCCTTGCTGTTTGCAATCTCGTAAAATGGAAGCATGTATTTTTATCAGCATGAAGCGCTAAACCTGTACAGCACCTGGCAAATGGGTTAGTTGGGAGGTAATCAGGTTAAATTCGAATAAGTGGGCAGCCCAAATTTCTTGGATCAAGAGTTCATCATTGAAGTCATTAAGTTCAATAGCCTTTTTATCTAATTTTAATAATTATACGGCAATTTTTCTATGGTAATTGTGAACAAAATTAGTGATTACGTAATTCTGGTCAGTCCATTATTGGTAAATATACATTTGTTTAATTAGAAAAGATTTTTTTTTAAATTAGCGTTGTCGTGACTTGCCAGTGATGGCCCCTTAGCATCAATTAAAATTAAAACTTATAATAAAGTTATTCCGTCCCTTAACCTTGGTCTACGCAGAATTATATGTAAATGTATATAAATTTTATACACATAAGGTTTCGCAAGGGTTACCAGGCCTCCGCATGTGCTCCTCTGCTTTGTGGGAGATTTAGGTAAAGTTTGGTTCCATAGTTTACAGTGTTGGGGGTAACCAAGTACAGTGTTGGGGGTTCCTAAGTAACCAAGTACAGTGTTGGGGGTTCCTAAGTAACCAAGTACAGTGTTGGGGGTTCCTAAGTAACCAAGTACAGTGTTGGGGGTTCCTAAGTAACCAAGTACAGTGTTGGGGGTTCCTAAATAACCAAGTACAGTGTTGGGGTTCCTAAGTAACCAAGTACAGTGTTGGGGGTTCCCAAGTAACCAAGTACATTATTGGGGGTTCCTATGTAACCAAGTACATTGTTGGGGTTTCCTAAGTAACCAAGTACAGTGTTGGAGGTTCCTAAGTAACCAAGTACATAAGAACCTTCCACAATATTGCAACTTAATGAACCAAAAGGATGAACCCACCACAACACCGAAAAATAATGAATAAGATACCTGTGCAACACTAGGGTGTCTTCGCTGCAGAAGCGTTTTACCTGTGCAGTAGCCTTTATCAGTCTCAGAGAGGCATGAGGATGGAGACTTATATGATGGAGCCAGATGCAGCAGTTGAAGACATCATCAGACGTTGGCAGAGTTGAAGTAGGTCAGACCCATAAAGTAGACCACAGATTACCAATGGAATTACATATGTGGAGAGATGCTATAGTTGAAGACCTGGTCACAACTCGGCAGAACCTACTAGTGGAGGTAGGTCATGCCTATAAGGGAGGGCCAGAGGGTAGCAATACCATTGTCTACCTTATGAGCCTCTAGTTGACCCAGCCCACATGTGATGATGTCCTAAACTGCTCTATCTATCTTCTAACTCCACTATCAATGTCGTTCCTCATGCCTCCTCTTTATGAGATTCATAAAATCTGCTGGACAGGTGAGACAGGTGTTGCACATGTCTTATTCATCAGGTTGTGAGTATCGTATACTTTTGATACAATGATATAAATCTAACCTAAACTAGATCAAACCTAACCTAACCTAAGCTGCACACAAAACAGAGGAGCACTGCAAAAAATTAACTGACCCTTGCTCAACGTAACATAAATTTGTGTATTTATATTTCTGTGTTGACTAAGCACCTTTCTTATATATTTATTATTTTAGTTAAGGCTAAGGGAAATGAACACCGTAAAACTGGATCTCCACGAAGAAGCCAAAGCAACGCTTATATGACCAATATTACTGCGTCATCTCTTCCCTCTTTCCCCCCCTCATTGGTTCAATACTCTAAGTCTTCTTTTTCGTGTCTGTATTAGGATGATAAAGCCTTTCATGGGCTAAACGTCTCACAAATAAAGATACCCAGATGTTCCACATGAATATTTTTCATCAAGAGAAAGTTCCTGCAAATCAATTACGGAAAGATGAGATTATTTGTATTATCTAATAATTTGAAGCAGGTGGCTGTTTTGAGTCTTGTCTTATCACATTTTTTCACTCTCTGTGAGAGAGGATTCGAGCATGTGGTGTTGCTGCCACGTTGGCAACACACGTGTGGTGTTGCTGCCACGTTGGCAACACACGTGTGGTGTTGCTGCTACGTTGGCAACACACGTGTGGTGTTGTTGCCACGTTGGCAACACACGTGTGGTTGGCTGTTATGTTGGCCACAGTGTTAGACCAGAGAGGGATGGGCCATCCCGGGAGATTGTAATTCCCAAGTAATAGTAACTTTAGCCTTGCTGGGACTAAATCATTGAACCTGCCACCTTTGATGCTGCCTTAGTTTAATGCTTCAGGATATCCTCAGCACCTTAATGAAGTCTCCCAGCATAGACTGAGTTGTCAATAGTACGAGTCATGTTGTGTAGGAATATTTGTGCAGTAAGTAGAATGTTGTTGCTGAGTGCAGTGACAGGACCTGACACCACCACTCCAGGATTTAAAATGGCATAAACTGAGCTGACGCTGAGCGCTAATGACTCGTCCTTATAGAAGGACCATGGGTGAGTCCTTAGCCGCTAAGGCAACAGCACTCTGTGTCATCTTATTTTATGCCGGTTCAAATCCTGGAGCTGTGGTGTAAGGTCATGTCGCTACACTCTCTGTAGCCACATTCTATTTTTTGTGCAAATGATCAAAATGGACTAAATATACCAATACAACATGACTCGTACTACTAAAAGACAAACTTCATTAGCTGATGTACGTAACCCATCCTGTGTGGTGGAATATGACAGGCAAACATACCTACCTTTTATTTTATCTACGTAATGTTCATATAAACTTGGTAGTACACTTCTGATGCGCCCAATATTATTTAATAACAAAATGGTGAGCTGAGCAACTTGAAATTTCTAAGCAGAGCCATAAGTATGACCTTGTTTATGGCTTCACAGTGACTTTGCTCATAGTGACCGTGTTCATGGGGACCGTGTTCATGGGGACCGTGTTCATGGGGACCGTGTTCATGGGGACCGTGTTCATGGGGACCGTGTTCATGGGGACCGTGTTCATGGGGACAGTGTTCATGGGGACCGTGTTCATGGGGACCGTGTTCATGGCTTAGTAACCTTATAGTGACTATATGCGTTGCAAAGTGACTCGTCCATGGTGACCGCGTTTATTGCGTGTTTATGGGGACCGTGTTCATGGGGACCGTGTTCATGGGGACCGTGTTCATGGCTTAGTAACTTATAGTGACTATATGCGTTGCAAAGTGACTCGTCCATGGTGACCGCGTTTATTGCTTAGTAACAACTGCCTCGCTTGAAATAATAATTAAAATTAAAATATTAGTTTTCTGAATAATAAAAAAAACATTGTATTAGCATCTGTACTGTCTTCTCTCTTACTTATTATCCCAAAAACCAAGACTTTCATAAAAATAATAGCAATTACCTTTTGCTTACCTGGATCAAACCTGATTACCTTCCATTCCCCAGGCGATGTGTGATCCATGTGGGTTTATCGCTTCCCCATGACTTATAATTACTATAATCTCCAAAATAGTTACGTTCAAAACAGGTATAATTTTTCTGTTAACTTCCTTCTCGATAAAGTCTACTATAATGTAAGATTGTAGAATTACGAACCACTGGCAAAGATCAATTTTGTTATTATCGTTGGGAAGCTATAAACGTTTAGGGCTCATCCAGCACCTGGGGAATGGGAGGTCATGAGGTTTGATCTATGGAAGGGGAGGGCAGCTCCACTTGCTTTAATCAAGAGTCCATCAACAACATCAAGGGTCCCTGAAAAGGGTGACAGAGCAGTGACTTGCAAGATTGATTTCATCAGAGATTTAATTACACTGATAGATATCAACTAGGTCGCAACTTTTACATTAGTGTCTTGAATGCTGCCTCCGCTCCGTCTTCAAGATGATACCTGGAGAGAGTTTCGGGGGTCAACGCCCCCGCGGCTCGGTCTAAGACCAGGCATCGTGGTGGATCAGAGTTTAATCAACCAGGCTGTTACTGCTGGCCGCACGCAAATTGACGTACGAACCACAGCCCGGCTGCTCAGGTACTGACTTTAGGTGCCTGTCCAGCGTCTTCCTGAAGACAGCCAAGGGTCTATTGGTAATCCCCCTTATGTATGCTGGGAGGAAGTTGAACAGTCTTGGGCCTCTGACACTTATTGTGTTGTCTCTGTGAACTCGTGGCGCCCCTGCTTTTCATTGGGGGAATGTTGCATCTCCTGCCGAGTATTGCTTTCATAGGGAGTGATTTTCGTGTGCAAGTTTGGTACTAATACTTCTATGATTTTCCAAGTGTATATTATAATGTATCTTTCGCCTGTGTTCCAGGGAATACAAATCAACGGACTTCAACCGTTCCCCGTAATTTAGGTGCCTTATCGTACTTATGTGTGCCGTGAAAGTTCTTTGTACACTTTCCAGGTCAGCAATTTCGCCTGCCTTGAAGAGGGCCGTTAGTGTACAGCAGTATTCCAGCCTAGAGAGAAGCGATTTGAAGAGAATCGTCATGTGCTTGGCGTCCCTAGTTTTGAAGGTTCTCATTATCCATCCTATCATTTTCCTAGCAGATGCGGTAGATACATTGTAGTGGTCTTTGAAGGCGAGATCCTCTGACATTATCACTCCTAGGTCCTACCAATAGCTTTTTCGCTCTATTGTATGGTTAGAATTTGTTGTATACCATGATACCGTTTTAATTCCTCAAGTTTTCCATATTTAAGTAGTTGAAATTTCTCTTCATTTGAAGATATGGTTGATGTCCGCTTGGAGTCTTGTGGTGTCTTCGATGGGAGGTCACTGTCATGACAATTCGGGTATCATCCGCAAAGGAAGACACGGAGCTATGGCTTACATCTCTGTCTATGTCAGGTATGAGGATGAGGAATAGGATGGGAGCGAGTACTGTGCCTTGTGGAACAGAGTTTTCAAAAGATTTTTAAGATATGGGATGTTAGTGCTATCGGTCTGTAGTTTTTTGCAATTGCTTTACTGCCACCTTTGTATAGTGGGCTATGTCTGTTGTTTTTAGTGAGTGTGGGATGACCCCTGTGTCCATGTTCCCTCTCCATAGAATGCTGAAGGTACGTGAGAGGGGCTTCTTGCAGTTCTTGAAGAACACGGAGTTCGATGAGTCTGGTGAAATGCAGCTACCACCCCAGCCCCACCCTGGGGTCGACAGAACACCAGACGATGCCATATTGTCTATTCCCTCAGGTAGAGACTTGGCGTGGATACAAAAATATGAGAATATAGAGATCAAATAAAAGGGAACATTACTAGAATATGGGAGAATAGACGGTAGCGGTCTATTCTCTTGGGAGTATGCTGCCACCACCTGCTCTTTTAATAGTGGAAGGGATAAAAGAAACGATAGTCATAGGAGAAGGGAGAAAAACAAGGAGTTTGGGTTAGAGCAGGGGAAAACCCAGTGAGAAATAACACAGGATAGTAAAAACAAGATAGGGGGTCCTGATAAGTACTGGCTCTTAGGGTAGCATGGCCTGAAAACATGAGCAGTAGGCACCTTATCAGGGGCTTGACTCTCCACAGAAAAATTATAACATCAATAGGTTATTTAATTTAATCTCTAACACATGGACCTTGTATACATGGCTCAAAGGGGGAAGTAAAACATACCCAGCTATAACCACTTATAATTTAATACTCACATTACAAGGGTATCTGAAAGTATTGACACACAAAAAAATTCTATCAACAAATACTTAATTCCGATTAGCAGGACTGGCTTACTGCTGTCAAAACAACCTCCCCACATAGTTCCCAAGGGACTCCATTACTTTCCATACTGAGGTTTAAATAGTCTTGATACATTCCTGCTTTGGGATACTCCTGAGACCTTCCAAATCCCAGATTACAAGTCTGGTCTGATCCTCCAGGACTATAGTGTTCCAGGTCTCTCTAGCACTCTCCTCTCATCAGTGTCTCTGGTGTATCTCTCCTACTTTGGAGGCATATCTTTGGGGGGTGCCTGGTTGCTGCTAAGACTTGTTAGCAGCAGATTGAAGTACATGAGCAGTCAAAAGAAAAGCTGTGTAAGCTGATCAATGGGTGAGGGTAGGGTTTGTTTATATCTCACCCTCGTGTTTCCCTCTCTCGTTTGAATCGAATCCCTCTCATGTACACAAACTCTTTAAAAATTTCTACACAAGGTCAACTTGCCTCTATAAACCTTATTTCTACTCACAATAATTATTACAATGAATACTAATACTAGAAAAATAATCACACAAAGAAAATTAATGTTATACACTATATTACAGATTAACAAAAATTCTAGAGAAAACATATTGGAACATACAATAACAGAGCAACAGAATGCGAAGATAATCACAGTTCAAATACATTTCTTGAGTTAATTAACAGCATTTATTTCTTTCCCCTGAGTTACAGAACTATGCACATGGTAAATAGATAAGGATATAGACAAGAAATATAAGTGAGGACAGTCATGAAATTTTCACAACTAATATTTATCACACCTTACATAAATAATGCTTGAAGGGCTGATTTGCTTCATTACACTGGGCCTGAGGCAGAGTGCATGGGCATGTCATTTATTGCCTTTTCAAAGTCTTATGTAGAAACATTTCAGTCTGGAGGTCCCAAGGTGGTAATTGCAGTGATGTATAACCCACCACAGAACAGCAGGAGGCCAAGGCAAGAATATGATGAGAGTAACAGAGCGATGGCCAGAAGGGCTCATGTGAGCAGGGCAAAGCTACTGATTGTGGGTGACTTCAATCACAAAGAAATTGAGTGGGAGAACTTGGAGCCACATGAGGGCCCAGAAACGTGCAGGGCTAAGATGATGGAGGTGGTACTGGAAAACCTCATGTACCAACACGTATGGGACACTTCCAGAGAGAGAGAGTGGAGAGGATGAACCAGCAAGACTGGACCTAGTATTCAGCTTGAGTAGTACAGACATCACATGTGAAAGACCCCTCGGAGCTAGTGATCACGTGATTCTGAGCTTCGAATACATAGTAGAATTACAAGTGGAGAGGGAAGCAGGAAGGGCAGGACGAACGAAGCCAAACTACGAGAGAGGGGGACTACACAGGCATGAAGAATTTCCTGCACGAGGTTCAGTGGGACAGAGCACTGGCAGGGAAGTCAGTAAACGAGATGATGGAATATGTAACAACAATCTGAAAGGAAGCTGAGGAGAGGTTTATACTCAAGGGTGTCAGGTAGGGGGGTATGGAATTATCTGGGATAACTGGGGAATAGGGGAGTAAAGGGTGGGAGTTAGTAGGCAGGAGATGTGAAGGTTGACAGGAGTGGAGGTAATGTGAGGTCACTGGTGACTACACCATCACCTCTCATTATCACCTAACACTACTCACCCTCTCAGTACTTGTAATATAAATAATATAAAATAAAGTTTAATAATAAAGAGTATAAGCATAAAGAATAATACGGGGACAGTGAATATTACTATTCCACTCAAACACAGTTTATTTAAGTCCTTGTACAATAATATATTTGGGAACAGTAGAACACTTATTGAGTTTAGATAAATGGGGATTGTACATATAAGCAGGGAGACAGGGAATACAATCAACTGACGAAACAGAATATAACTTACAATATAGTTCAGAGGACAGTTCACCACAGGAACTCAGTCACACTTCTAGCCACAGGTCCCAAGACCTGCTCCAACAGGACTCTGCCCAGTGTCTCCAACAGTCTCCTCCAGAGACTCTACAGCAGCTCTCTCCCAGAGCTCTGCACACCGGCAGCCGCTCTGCTAGAATCTCGTGCCCAGAGCTCTGCACACAGGCCAGAGCTCCGCCAGAATGTCTCCAGCCCAGAGCTCCGCACACATGCTAGAGCTCCGCCAGAATCACCCCCTCTAGTTGTTCCCTCGGCCTTATATCGTCCTCCAAGCATCCCCCCAATGAGGAGTGCACCATGTGCTTTGACCTGACGCTAGTCCAAAAGACAAAAGACCTGAGCCTTAATCCGAGAGGCGTGGTCTGACAGCTATTTACCAAGGGCAGGTGTGGCTGCTTAGGTAGACCTCACAGCACACTGACTACATCACAAGGGTAACAGAAATAACGAGAAGGCCAGGATGAGCCCTTGGCTCACTCAAAGGTGTAGAGAGACCAAAACCAAGTGTGCTAGAGAATGGAAGAAATATAGAAGGCAAAGGACCCAGGAGAATAAGGAGAGCAGTCGTAGAGCCAGAAATGAATATGCACAGGTAAAAAGGGAGGCCCAATGACAATACGAAAATGATATAGCACCAAAAGCCAAATCTGACCCAAATCTGTTGTACAGCCACATAAGGAGGACCATGTAATCAGGCTGAGGAAGGAAGGAGAGGAGATCACAAGAAACGACCGAGAAGTATGTGAGGAGCTCAACATGAGATTCAAAAAAGTGTTCACAGAGGAGACAGAAGGGACTCCGGAAAGACGGAGAGGTGGGGTACACCATCAAGTGTTGGACACAATACATACAACTGAGGAAGAAGTGAAGAGGCTGCTAAGTGAGCTAGATATCTCAAAGGCGATGGGGCCGGATAACATCTCTCCATGGATCCTGAGAGAGAGAGAGCAGAGGTGCTATGTGTACCCCTAACAACAATCTTCAACACATCTATCGAAACAGGGCGACTACCTGAGGTATGGAAGACAGCAAATATAGTCCCAATTTTCAAAAAAGGAGACAGACACAAAGCACTAAACTACAGACCAGTGTCACTAACATGTATAATACGTAATGTCATGGAGAAGACTACCAGGAGAAGAGTGGTGGAGCACCTAGAAAGGAATGAGCTTATCAACGACAACCAGCATGGTTTCAGGGACGGGAGATCCTGTGTCACAAACCAGGAGTTCTATGACAGGGTGACAGCAGTAAGACGAGAGAGAGAGAGAGATAGAGAGAGAGAGAGAGAGAGGAGGAGGGGTAGCCTGCGTTTTCTTGGACTGTAAGAAGGCTTTTGATACATTTCCAAGAGATTAGTGCATAATCTGGAAGACCAGACAGGTATAACAGGGAAGGCACTGCAGTGGATCAAGAAGTACATGTCGGGAAGACATCAGTGAGTCATGGTACGTGACGAGGTGTCAGAGTGGGCACCTGTGACGTGCGGGGTTCCACAGGGGTCAGTCCTAGGACCGATGCTGTTTCTGGTGTATGTGAACGACATGCCAGAAGGAATAGACTCAGAAGTGTCCCTGTTTGCAGATGATGTGAGGTTGATGAGAATTCAATCGGACGAAAACCAGGCGGAACTACAAAGGGATCTGGACATGCTGCAGACCTGGTCCGGAAACTGGCTCCTGGAGATCAATTCCACCAAGTGCAAAGTCATGAAGATTGGGGAAGGGCAAAGAAAACCGCAGACGGAGTACAGTCTAGGGGGCCAGAGACTACAAACCTCACTCATGGAAAAGGATCTTGGGGTGAGTATAACACCGGGCACATCTCCTGAGGCGCACATCAACCAAATAACTGCTGCAGCATATGGGCGCCTGGCAAACCTGAGAATAGCATTCCGATATCTCAGTAAGGAATCGTTCAGGACCCTGTACACCGTGTATGTCTGGTCTATATTGGAGTATGCAGCACCAGTTTGGAACCCACACCTAGCCAAGCATGTAAAGAAATTAGAGAAAGTGCAAAGGTTTGCAACAAGACAAGTCCCGGAGCTAAGGGACATGTCCTACGAGGAGAGGTTAAGGGAAATCGAGCTTACGACACTGGAGGACAGGAGAGATAGGAGGGATATGATAACGACATATAAAATACTGAGAGGAATCGACAAGGTGGACAGAGACAGGATGTTCCAGAGATGGAACACAGCAACAAAGGGTCACAGTAGGAAACTGAAGACTCAAAAGATGAATCACCGGGATGTTAGGAAGTATTTCTTCAGTCAGAGTTGTCAGGAAGTGGGATAATCTGGGAAGTGATTTAGTGGAGGTAGGATCCATACATAGGTTTAAGAAGAGGTATGATAAAGCTCAAGGAGCAGGAAGAGTGATCTAGTAGCGACCAGTAAAGAGGCGGGGCCAGGAGCTGTACTCGGCCCCACAACTATTTGAGTACAAAAAAAAACTGAGACACATATTAAGAATTAAGTAATCTCGTTAGTCAAAGCCAAACTGAAGTTCCTATACAGTCACCTAAGAAAATAAACATTAAAGAATCAGGTAATAAAAATAAAGAAAGAAGAACTCACAATAAACGACCAAGAAGTCTACGAAGAGTTTAACAAAATATTAATTAGGGAGATTTTCCCTCAGGAAATAGGGACATTATTAAAGAGTGGAAGAGAAAGAGAGCATCAGCTTGCACTGGACACAATACACTCAGCAGAAGATGTGAACAAATTACTGAGTGAGCAAGATATCTCTAAAGCAATTGGCCCAGACAATATATCTCCATTGGATCTGAAAGAGATTGCAGAAGCACATGTGCACTGATAGCTAATATCTATTACGAGGCACCTGATATAGAGGCACTGCCAGAGTTACGAAAGAGAGCAAGTGTAGTCCTAGTATTCAAGAAAAGGTATAGACATATAGCATTCAACTACAGGCCAGTGTCACTGACATGCAAAAGAAATGTAAGGCAATGAAGAAAATAATCAGAAGTAGTAGAGCACCTGGAAAGACCGGTCTCACAAACAACAAGCACCACCATCTCTGAGTTAGGAAATTCCGTCCGACAAACCTGCTTGAGTTTCATGACAAAGTAACCAGAGTGAAGCGGGATAGAGAAAGGAATGGGTGGAGTGCACATTTTTGGAAATTTAATACGATGCAAGAGACTGTGACAAAAGCTGGACAGACAGGCAAGAATAACAGGGAAAACATTACAGTGGGTCAAGTCATACTTAACAGGAAGGAAACAAAGTGTGACTGTCTTGGAATATGCAGTGGAATGGACAAGTGTGACAAGGAACATTCCATAATGATTGGTACTGGGATCGGTACTGTTCCTGGTGTATGTGATAGACATGATGGAAGAGAGCGAATCTGATGTTTTCTCTGTTCACAGATGATGTGAAACTAATGAGAAGAATAAAAACGGGTGAGGTGAAGGAAAGGCTGCAAACTGACCTAAGCAAGCTGCAGGTTTGGCCAGAAAAATAGTTATTGGAACTACAAGCTTATGAAAATTGGGGATGGCATAGACTATAAACGGAGTAGAGGCTTGGGGGTGAGCCTTACACCAAACACATCGCCTGAGGCCACATCAACCAAATCACATCTGCAACGCATGTGACAGGCTCACGCAGCTAAGAGAGAATGAAAGCAGTCAGCAAAGAGGCGGGGCCAGGAACTGAGATTGAACCCACATAACAACCACTACTTTTACAAGTTTTACTTAAAAGCTTATTGGGGAAGAAATAGTTTAAAAAGTTATTTAATCTTCCTATTTAAGGAAGAACAGATTAATATTGATGATCAAGTCCTACATTAATTTTTCGTTTCTTGAAATTCAATTTAATTAATAAGATGACAGACAACTGTTAGGTGTACGGCGCAGGAATCAAAAGAGAGGATGGAGTAGGAGAGGCGAGACTGATTAATTGTATATTTTCCTGCGTCGCAAAATCTCGTGAAAAGTATGATGTTGATACTGGGGCAGCCTTATACCGAGTAATTAATGATTCTGTATAGTTGCACTGGACATTATTGGTGACTTTAATCAGGTATGGGAACGGGGCATCCTGACACATATAAGCACCAGATATTTCTGTCTCCATTTTGCACCTCTTGAGTGACTGTCTTCAAGGGAGTGTGTTTAGTCCATCGCTATAGAATGTAAATTTCAACCACCTACGTCACTTCATCGCCGCATTTTATGTAGATGACCGTAGTCTCATTATTATTATTATTAATAATAATAATAATAATAATGTAATAATAATAATGTAATAATAATAATAATGTAATAATAATAATAATGTAATAATAATAATAATGTAATAATAATAATGTAATAATAATAATGTAATAATAATAATGTAATAATAATAATGTAATAATAATAATGTAATAATAATAATGTAATAATAATAATGTAATAATAATAATAATAAAATTCATATTCTTTTATTCTGTAATATGGAGAAAATGGGTTGCGATATTTTCAGTAATTACCTGAACGTGTCCAAAATATGATCATATCTTTCTAACTTTTGTTGTAGTGCAATATACAGCAGTTGTTGTGGGGGGGGCGGGGGCTGGAGGAGGTTTGATATAGACGTGTGTGTTGTGAGGGGATGGGGGCGCTTGTAATGGTGGGGGGTAAGGTTGAGTGTGGGTGGGCGTGGGTTGGGTGTGGGTAGATTTTTTGGGACGGGAGTAAGGAATGAGAATATAATTATATATATGAGAACATTTTTGCAGCGAAGCCCAAAGTTCAGCAGTCTTAGCAGCAGCGTCAGCAGCTACATCAGCGGCAGCGGCGGCAACAGCAGCGGCAGCGGCCGCGCGGCGGCAGCAGCAGCAGCAGCAGCAACAACAACAGCAGCAGCAGCAGCAACAACAGCAGCCGCAGCAACAGCAACAAAAACATATTCATTTCACCCTGATATTGGTAACAAGTCAATATTCTGCGTGTTAATAAATGTAATGCAATTTAATAAATGAGCAGAATAACATGGGCGGCCATGACCGTGGCATCTCGCATACCGAGACGAATAGTACAACGCAGTCAAGGACCCCTTGATCAAGACCATAGATCAAGGACCATGGATCAAGGACCCTAGGTCAAGACCCTGAATCAAGACCCTAGATCATGGATCCTGAATCAAGGACCCTGGCGTCCCTTGCAAAAGTAAGCACGAGGAAAAAAAATCAAGGTTATGCTAAATAATCTATCAGTTCTTGCCCGCACTGATAATACTCAAAAACCTTTATGCATTTTTCAATAATATATTAAAAGCTGATCAGTGAATTTAGTTCAGCATAAATTTAGTGTTATTTAACATAAATTATATTCATTTCGTGTTCAGTCTGATTTTCACGTATTTGCAACTAGTAATTTAGGCCTGACATCTGTGACCAGATAATGCTTGCTAAAGAAGTCAAGTGTATGTTCTACAGTGTATACACATCAGGTGTGTTGGGTGTGTACTTTGGAGATATTGACGGTCGTCGTGAAACACACAAGGCGGTTGGTAAAAAGTATATTGACAGTCTGTGAGGGGAAGTTAACCCAGCCTGCCCGTTCGGTTCAAAGTCTGTTAACGAGTGAGGAAGATGCCTGAGGCCCAGCGCTCACATGCACGGGACTCGTGACGTCACAGCTAGCTAGGGATCATAAATATAACATAGCTGATACTAACTACAGAAGTAGTTAGTATCAGCCATACATAACTGACAGCTCGGTCATGTTATGTATGGCGTCTCGACATACAATACAACTCTGTAGTCTGAACAGGCAGGTGGCTCTGGGCTGATTCTATACAATAGCAACCACATATATAACTTAGAACTAATCACAGATTTGGTAATAGGATGTATTCGACTGAATGGATAGAATTGATCGATCGATCTGTATTCATGTATTCTACAGATTCTGGGGAAGAATATATTTACAAAGAAGGAAGTGTTTAACAAAAAGGACAGACCTGGCACGCACAAGTCATACTGTTAAATCTCAGAATTCGGAGGGAACATGAACACAAAAAAAAATTCTGGATACTGATCAGCTGATAACAAAACACATAGTTGACAACTTCTTTAAACTTAATCATCTAATTATACAGGCTATGTACATTTAACCCCAACTCTGCTAGGGTAAGGTTTACATATGCAGAATGTTTATCATCTCTAGGTGGATCAAAATCTTTTGCAATTGACAACACATGCCTAGGTTGAGGGTCTAAATGGGTATTTACAATTGATACTTGAGGATTTCTCAATACTTGTTGTGTACGTAAGGAGTAACGACATTCAGGTTGTTCCTCTGGCTGATTACTAGAAGTAGAGGGTAAAGGGTCAGATGAATTGTCATTGTCAGTCACAATAGTCTGGTTGTCAGGGACCTCGTCTTCATCACATAATAACTTCATATGGTCCAAATGTGACTCTTTACATTGACCAGTACTTATTTCTCTAACTTTATATTTATTGCCATTGATATGTTCGACAACTCGATAAGGACCGACAAACCTTTGATCGAGCTTAGGCATTGTGGATGTTTTAATAAAGTTAGTCAACATCACTCTCGAACCTACTTTAATTTTGGTCTGCTTTGCACGAGCATTAGTAACTCTTGTAAATTCTGCTGTTGATTTATGAAGTGTTTCACGGATTCTTCTGAAAGCACTTTGAGCTTGGCTGGTACAAGTTGCTATGAAATCATCAGGATTATAATTTGGTTTCGGAGTAGAATATAACAACTCATAAGGCAAACGCTTATCTACACCGTACAATGCATAATGTGGAGTGTCACCTATAGAAGCATTATAAGCAGAATTTATCGTGCACTGAACATCAGGTATAACTTCATCCCAGGTTTCACTATTGGGATTGACAGTGGCTCTCAAGACATCAAGTACTTTCTTATTAGTTCTTTCTGCTAAACCATTACTGGCAGGATGGTCAGGAACAATGGTCTTATCTGCAGTAGGCACTAACTCACAGTACCTGGTGAAATGGTCTACCATGATGCACAGATGTTTATTGCCTTGGAGGGAACATTGAAAATTAGTTAATAAGTCTACTGCAACTCTTTCCCATAGTTCACTAGTAGTGGGATACACCTAGATAGGATTAGGGCCATTTACATTACCTTTATGTTGCATACAAACACTACATTTCTTAACATACTCAGCAATTTCAGTTGCCATACGAGGCCAAAAGTACTTCAATCTGACTTGTTTTACAGAACGTAGGGCTACATTCACTAGTGACTGGAATTACTAACTTGTATACACGTCTACTAGGTGTGTCCTGCTCGGTTGTTCGATACAGCAATTCTTGGTTCATGACAAAGTCACTGATGGGTGCTGGTGGCTTCACTGTTCTTTGAGCATTCTTTATGTCCTCTTCACTGAATGGAGGATCAGCGGTTACTATACTAACATGTCGCGATAAAGCATCTGCAACTACATTTGACTTGCCAGGTAAGTGTTGAAAGGTAGGGTTGAACTCTTGGATAGTCAAGGACCATCTGGCTAGTCTTCCAGTAGGTTGTTTATTCTGGAATCAGAGGAGTATGATCTGTCAAGACATGGATAGGGTACTGATATATAATGTCTCGGAAATGCTTTAAAGACCACACTATGGCTAAGGCTTCTTGTTCAGTTACTGTATAATTTCTCAGCCTTTGTGAGGACATGGCTAGCAAATGCAACTGAGCTGTATTTACTATCAGTCTTCTGAGCAGGAATGGCACCTATGCCGATTGAGCTAGCATCAGTGGTTAGGTAAAAAGGCTTTGAAAAATCAGGTAATTTAAATATTGGAGCAGATGTTAACTTTTCTTTAAGTGTTTGGAATGCCTTTTCTTGATGGGAAGTCCAAACAAATGGAGCATCCTTCTTAAGCAACTCAGAGGAGCTGCTATTGAGGAAAAATTAGCAATAAAAGATCTGTAAAAACCTGCTAAATCTACAAAGAATCTTATGGCATCAGCAGTTTTGGGAGATTGACAGTTATAACCCCTCTATTAGTGACTACGTGACCAAGAAACTTGATCTCTGATCTGAAAAATTGGCACTTACAGTTTGATCTTCAAATTAGCTTCTTCAAGCTTACTCAGTACCATGTCTAGTCTCTCTAAATGCTTGTCCACTTCCTTGGACATGACGATTACATCTAGGTACACCATAAGTGCGTTGCCTATGAGGCCTCTATAGATATTAGTCATAAGCTTCGAGAATGTGATAGGCGAAGAGCGTAAACCGAAAGCCATATGGAGGAAGTGATAATGGCCTGTTGGAGTGGGGAATGTGGTTAGCTCTTGGCTGTCCTCGTGGAGAGGGACTTGCCAAAACCCTTGTTAACAAATCTAGGGTCGAAGAGACTTTATCCCTAATATTACATAAACGGTCACCAAGTACAGGAAGTGGGAAGCGATCTGGAATTGTTTTCACATTTAACTTCCTAAAATCAATCACTTGGCGCCAAGTACCATCCTTCTTAGGAACTAGGATCAGGGGCGCATTCCAGGGTGAATTGCTAGGTGCGATAACACCATCCTCAAGCATCTGATTGATCAATTCATCTCCGACAGCAACTTGTGAATGAGGCATTCTGTACGCAGGTATATAAATTGGTATAGTACCAGGTTCAAGTGGGATACAATGGGACAATAAGTTCGTTACACCCATCTTCTCACCTGGTAAGGCAATGACCATGGTTTCCCAGTGCTGGGCCAAGATAGTGTAAATATGGCTTTACGATGGTTGTTCAACAGATTCAACAAGTGCTTGATCTCATCTGGGAAGTCAGTAGGAACTAAGTCTTTCTCCTCAAATGGTGGAGTAGACTGATCCAGCAGATTGGATGAACTTTCCCCTGCTGAAATAGCACCGACCCACTGGTCTGGTGACACGTCAACTTCTGCACACACAGGATAAGGGTAGTGTATAAGGTCTACGATAATAGTAATAGCTCTGAGTCAAAGATCTTACTATCTTTAATGGTATGTAAAGCTGGCTCAACAAATAAACCCTTTACTTTGCAGGAATCACTGTCATTGAGAACATCATCACCGTCTGGAACATTAGGGACAACAACAGACACTTGGGTGAGGGCATTAGCTGTGACAGAAACATCTTTCTGCAAATGACAAGTGATGTCAACAAGAGATGACATTACTAGTTTCAAGTGATCGTTTTTCGACAAGGTGTCCCCTGCTGAGGAACTACCACTCGAATTCATAGTCATTGCCGAGATAGGCTCAGCACTCAAGGTTGTCCGGGGTACCTCTCGCACCTAAGATAACTGGACACAATCTTGCATGCCTGAAGTTGTAGGTGGGACACAGACAGGAGTGACAGGATTACCAGTGCCTGATTGCTTGAGTACGCTACTAGAAAAAGCATCGACTTGTAAGGACTTAATCCAAACTTCGTACTCTGCGGCAGTATGGCAGATCTCGGATCCAAGCTGGTAATCCCAAAATGGTACGATCAAGTCATCAATTTGTGCATTCCATCTGTTAGGATCAATCACAATGCGTAAATCTCTCATGGATGAAATCCCAGTAGAAGATCACCAGGGCAAACTAATCTGGTCGACAACAAGGAAGGAAGTAGTAAAATCTCTACCTTGGATAGAAAAGGTGAGGGAAGACTGACCTCGGACACGCAGACGAGAACCTGCCACACAACTAAGGGAGGACACATGTTGTAACTGCTTATCCTTAAACAAACTAGACCTGATAATGTTGACTTGCACACCAGAGTTCATGAACACATGACTGGGCGCATTAAGAACAGATGCTTGTACTAAGGGACTTATTGTAGCATTGGAATTTATGTGAAAGCAAGGAGGATTTTTCATCAGAGAAGGTTTGTTCCACTTCATCCCCAAAAATATCGTCGTTGACTATGGAAGCGACATCATCGAGATTCTCTCCCTTGAGGTCACACAGAGCCTCGAAGGAATTGTGAACAGGGATTGAGTACCCATTACCGCCGATTGTCACCATGGGGCGGTTTGACTGGGGCACTCGAATTTCCCCGAATTGGAAGAATGAGCCTGGTTCTGGTTATTAGCTTGAGAACCACGACCTCTATTCCCTTTCCTGGTTCTGCTGTAGGAACGGCCATGGAAAGATCTAGAGTACCTAAGGTAGAGATCATTGCACTCAGATGTGTCATGTCCATGTAGTCTAAGTCTATGATATGTACAATAAGGCAATGCTGACCGGGATTCCTCATCAGTACGAACCTTCCTAGGGTTATTGTCAGGACAATTCACTGCAATATGGCCTCTGTAGCCACAGTTATAGCACGTACATCTGCTATGGTTACTGTAGTCACTACGAGCACTATGAGGATACTGACTTAATACGCTAGCCTTAGACGACTGACGTGAGTGATGTCTATTGGGACTTTTCACTGTTGCACACACAATGGGTGGGACTGGGTGGTTCATATCAGGCACTTCAGACGTTGTAGACCTGCGATAAGGGAAGGTTCTAGTGGGACACAAATCACGCACGTGCACTCGGGCTGCGAGCGGTGCCATTTTGACAGAGGGTTGGATGTACTTATAAGCATATAGCTTAATGGGATTAACAATGCTTAACTAATCTGCATAAGGTAACACTTTGATATTCAAGGGAAATCTTACTTTAATTTGAATTAACAGCAAGATGAATTATCTTTACTCTCAATTCAACAAAGAAATGTAATTGAAAAAATAATAAATCAATGCAAAAACAATAAATGAATACAAGGTGATAAATGAAAATGTGTCACAAGGGGTGACTGGCTTAAACTGAGCACAATACTGCCCACAACACTGAGGAAATAGTACTTACTTAAGGTGAAGACAAGAACACAGCACAATATCTAATTAGAATGAGACATGAAAAATAAAAAAGATAACACTAGGAAAAATAAAAATTATAGCAAGCAGAGAATCTAAATTAACATTAAGTCTGCAACAAAATCACAAGTCTCTGAATAACACAAAAGTTCACTATAGACTGAGAAAATGTCTCAAACACTCGCAAATATCTCTAAATATATAAAAGTGTCTTTAAGCTATGTGAGAAAATTTCTCTGGAGCGACGGCAGTGGAGAGGAGATGAAGGATGGTGAAGAGATGTAGGCGGTCTTGGCGCACAGGTACGAAGAAACACTCTGGAATTATGACCCGATTTGTAGCCAATAAAAATGATGATAGAACCCAATATAAGGGTAAAATAAGCCACACATGATTGATGGAGGTGTGTGTGTGGTGGGTGGTTTAGCAGGCTGGGCGGTGAGTGGCATCCCACAGCACGACTAGCAGCACCCACAATACACCACTAGACACTTGAATTTAAGCCGGCTGGCTTAAAAACCCACAAAATACCACAAGGTTGGTATTAGCACTCAGAACAGCTATTCACTGGAAGCACAAAGCGATGGAGAAGGCAGGAACTCAACGTGGCTTGCTTGATGACTTCTTGCACTCAGTTGGGTTAGTCTTACTGGCTTAAGCCTTTCACACAGGCTTAGATGGCTTGAAGTCTTGTAACTAAGCGCACAGCAGGTTGGGAAGCTGGCTAGTCAGGCTAGGCTGGCTCAGGACTTAGGCAGGCTGGCTTAGGTACTCCCCCCACAGACTGGCTTATCTGGCTTGGCTTAATTTGCAAAACCTGGATCCACTCCTTGAAGGTTTTAGCAAATAAGAGATAAGGCACAAAACTGACCAACAAACAGTGTAGACAGGGTGAAGAATGCGGCTTGAGTGTAGGTAGCGTCGTCTCTCTGTAGGCCTACCACACGGTCACACAAGATGTCCGCCAGCTTGGTAGAGTTTATCTCAGTATGTCACAGTAATCGTCAGAATCACGGGCTCACCGCTGTCACCATTTGTTGGATAGGTACTTTGGAGATATTGACGGTCGTAGTGAAGTCTGTCGACGAGTGAGGAAGATGCCTGAGGCCCAGCACTCACATGCGCGGGACTCATGACGTCACAGCTAGCTAGGGATCATATATATAACATAGCTGATAATAACTACACAATTATATTATAAAGGGGATTCAGTACCACTACTGACAGGTGTATATCTGTGTAAATTATTTGAGAGGGTTGTATATTTTCGTGTATATATTGCGAGAGATGTGTGGATCATTCCGTGTATATACTGCGAGAAATGTGTATCGCTCTGAGTAGATACACCACAGAGTTGTAATTATCTATTAAGATAAACACATAGTTTTGTTTATATACAACTTTACATTCCTTTAAAACCCTTGCAAACAATTCATCAGGGCCTGGGGATTTGTTAGATTTTAATTTCATTTGTCTGAGGACCATGTCACAAGTTACCCCAATCGTGCTTAGTTTATTATCGTCCTGTTCTATATAATTTATTATTTCTGGAATTTCGCTAGTATCTTCCTGAGTAAAAACTGAGAGGAAGTAAGTATTGAAAATTTCACACACATCCTTATCACTGTCAGTGATCCGACCTGAGTTACTCTTAAGTGGGCCTTTCTTGTCCCTAATCTTACTTCTGTATACCTGAAAGAACCCTTTTGGGTTAGTCTTCGAATCCCTTGCGACCTTAGCCTCATAATCCCTTTTTGCTTTTCTTATTCCTCCTTTTATTTTCTCTTTAATTAAATATATTGATTTCTTAACTGCCCATCCCCTCTTTTGATACGCCTAAATATGCCTCTATCTTTTGACCAATGAGATGTTTTAATCTATTGTTCATCCATTTGGGATCATTTTTGTTAGATCTAATTTCCCTACTTGGAACAAAAGTTGTCTGGGCAGCTAGTACCATGCTCTGAAAAATGTCATATTGGCAACCAACACCACCTACCTGACCCATAGTCAGGTCATCCCAATTTAGCCCACCCAGGTAATTTCTCAGTCCCATGAAATCGGCCAAGCAGAAGTCTGGGACAGAGACTTAATTGCAGTTTCCTGGGTAATTCCATAATATATTGAAACTAAGTGATTTGTGATTGCTTTCCCCAAGCTCATCATTAACCTAAAGATTATTAATTAGTGATTCTTTGTTGGCAAGAACCAAGTCAAGCAGATTGTTTCCTCTAGTTGGTTCTGTCACAAACTGTTTTAAAAAGCAATCGTGAACCATATGAAGAAAGTCACTAGACTCAAGATTTCCTGCCACATTGTTCTAATCAATTTGTATAAAGTTAAAATCTCCCATTAATTAACACAACATTTTCATATCTAGACACCTTATGAATTTCGTCCCACAGCAACTTACTGCACTCCCTATCAAGGTTTGGGGGGCCAATAAATCACACCCAGAATTAATTTTTCAAGCCCCTCGAGAAACTGTAGCCAAACAGATTCTGTGTCCAATGTTTCTAATTTTATATAATGTCTAACACAACAATTTAAATTATCTCTGACATACATTGCCACTCCACCACCCTTCCTGTTGATAATATAAGTGTGGAATAGTTTATAACCTTGTATGATGCATTCAGAAGGCATTTCTCTATCTTTCAGGTTGAACCAAGTCTCTGTTATAGCAGAAAAAAATATATTTTATTGTTTATTTATTATTAAATTATTGTAAACTTATCTAAAATAGGCTGAATTAAATTGCACTTGTTATAAAAAGGTTAAGTAAGTTTTCTAAGGTTCTTTTGGTATAATTTTTTTAATTTTTACATTAGCCTAAACTAAAAAAATATATCTTTAAATGTATAAGAGAAAATTTTAGAAAGGACTTAGTTTTAAATGAGTTCTTGCTAAATGACGAATTTTACCAATTTGGCACAACATATATACGTATATATATATATTTTTTATTAACACATCGGCCGATTCCCACCAAGGCAGAGTGGCCCGAAAAAGAAAAACTTTCATCATCATTCACTCCATCACTGTCTTGCCAGAGGGGTGCTTTACACTACAGTTATAAAACTGCAACATTAACATCCCTCCTTCAGAGTGCCGGCACTGTACTTCCCATCTCCAGAACTCAAGTCCGGCCTGCCGGTTTCCCTGAATCCCTTCATAAATGTTACTTTGCTCACACTCCAACAGCACGTCAAGTATTAAAAACCATATGCCTCCATTCACTCCTATCAAATACGCTCACACATGCTTGCTGGAAGTCCAAGGACCTCGCACACAAAACCTCCTTTACCCCCTCCCTCCAACCTTTCCTAGGCCGACCCCTACCCTGCCTTCCCTCCACTACAGATTTATACACTCTCGAAGTCATTCTGTCTCGTTCCATTCACTCTACATGTCCAAACCACCTCAACAACCCCTCCTCAGCTCTCTGGACAATCGTTTTGGTAATCCCGCACCTCCTCCTAATTTCCAAACTCCGAATTCTCTGCATTATATTCACACCACACATTGACCTCAGACATGACATCTCCACTGCCTCCAGCCTTCTCCTCGTTGCAACATTCATCACCCATGCTTCACACCCATATAAGAGCCTTGGTATAACTATACTCTCATACATTCCCTTCTTTACTTCCATGGACAAAGTTCTTTGTCTCCACAGACTCCGAAGTGCTCCACTCACCCTTTTCCCCTCATCAATTCTATGATTCACCTCATCCTTCATAGACCCATCTGCTGACATGTCCACTCCCAAATATCTGAATACATTCACCTCCTCCATACTCTCTCCCTCCAATCTGATATCCAATCTTTCGTCACCTATTCTTTTTGTTATCCTCATCACCTTACTCTTTCTTATATTCACTTTCAATTTTCTTCTTTTACACACCCTACCAAATTCATCCACCAACCTCTGCAACTTCTCTTTAGAATCTCCCAAAAGCACAGTGTCATCAGCAAAAAGCAACTGTGACAACTCCCACTTTGTATTTGCTTCTTTATCTTTTAGTCCCACACCTCTTGCCAAGACCCTCACATTCACTTCTCTTACAACCCCATCTATAAATATATTGAACAACCACGGTGACATCACACATCCTTGTCTAAGGCCCACTTTTACTGGGAAATAGTCCCCTTCCCTCCTACACACTCTAACCTGAGCCTCAATATCCTCATAAAAAACTCTTCACTGCTTTCAGTAACCTTCCTCCTATTCCATACACCTGCAACATCTGCCACATTGCCCCCCTATCTACCCTATCATACGCCTTTTCCAAATCCATAAATGCCACAAAAACATCTTTACCTTATCCAAATACTGTTCACCTATATGTTTCACTGTAAACACTTGGTCTACACACCCCCTACCTTTCCTAAAGCCCCCTTGTTCATCTGCTATCCTGCTTTCTGTCTTACTCCTAATTCTTTCAATAATAACTCTACCATACACTTTACCAGGTACACTCAACAGACTTATTCCCCTATAATTTTTGCACTCTCTTTTGTCTCCTTTGCCTTTATACAAAGGAACAATACACACTCTCTGCCAATCCCTAGGTACCTTACCCTCTTCCATACATTTATTAAATAATAGCACCAACCACTCCAAAACTATATCCCCACCTGCTTTTAACATTTCTATCTTTATCCCATCAATCCCAGCTGCCTTACCCCCTTTCATTCTACCCACTGCCTCACGAACTTCCCCTACACCCACAACTGGCTCTTTCACACTCCTACAAGATGTTATTCCTCCTTGCCCTACACATGAAATCACAGCTTCCCTGTCTTCATCAACATTTAACAACTCCTCAAAATATTCTCTCCATCTTCCCGATACCTCTAACTCTCCATTTAATAACTCTCCTCTCCTATTTTTAACTGTCAAATCCATTTGTTCTCTAGGCTTCCTCAACTTATTAATCTCATTCCAAAACTTTTTCTTATTTTCAACAAAATTTGCTGATAACATCTCACCCACTCTCTCATTTGCTCTCTTTTTACATTGCTTCACCACTCTTTTAACCTCTCTTTTTCTCTCCATATACTCTTCCCTCCTTTCATCACTTCTACTTTGTAAAAACCTCTCATATGGTAACTTTTTCTCCCTTACTACTCTCTTTACATCATCATTCCACCAATCGCTCCTCTTCCCTCCCGCACCCACTCGCCTGTAACCACAAACTTCTGCTGAACACTCTAACACTACATTTTTAAATCTACCCCATACATCTTCGACCCCATTGCCTACACTCTCACTAGCCCATCTATCCTCCAATAGTTGTTTATATCTTACCCTAACTGCCTCCTCTTTTAGTTTATAAACCTTCACCTCTCTCTTACTTACTGCTTCTATTTTCCTTGTATCCCATCTACCTTTTACTCCCACTGTAGCTATAACTAAAAAGTGATCTGATATATCTGTGGTCCCTCTATAAACATGTACATCCTGAAGTCTACTCAACAGTCTTTTATCTACCAATACATAATCCAACAAACTACTGTCATTACGCCCTACATCATATCTTGTATACTTATTTATCCTCTTTTTCTTAAAATATGTATTACCTATAACTAAACCCCTTTCTATACAAAGTTCAATCAAAGGGCTCCCATTATCATTTACACCTGGCACCCCAAACTTACCTACTACACCCTCTCTGCATGTTTCTCCCACTTTAGCATTTAGGTCCCCAACCACAATTACTCCCTCATTTGGTTCAAAAGTTCCTATACATTCGCTTAACATCTCCCAAAATCTCTCTCTCTCCTCTACACTCCTCTCTTCTCCAGGTGCATACACGCTTATTATGACCCACTTTTCGCATCCGACCCTTATTTTAATCCACATAATTTTTGAATTTACACATTCATATTCCCTCTTTTCCTTCCATAACTGATCCTTCAACATTATTGCTACCCCTTCCTTAGCTCTAACTCTCTCAGATACTCCTGACTTAATCCCATTTATTTCTCCCCACTGAAACTCGCCTACCCCCTTCAGCTTTGTTTCGCTTAGGGCCAGGACATCCAACTTCTTTTCCTTCATAACATCGGCAATCATCTCTTTCTTATCATCCGCACTACATCCACGCACATTCAAACAACCCAGTTTTATAAAGTTTTCATCTTCTCTTTTTAGTAAATTTGTACAGGAGAAGGGGTTACTAGCCCATTGCTCCCGGCATTTTAGTCGCCTCATACGACACGCATTACTTACGGAGGAAAGATTCTTTTCCACTTCCCCATGGACAATAGAGAAAATAAAAAGAACAAGAGCTATTAAGAAAAAGAAGAAAAACCTAGATGTGTGTATGTATATATATGCATGTGCATGCCAGTGTAGTGTGACCTAAAGTGTAAGTAGAAGTAGCTAGATATACCTGTTATCCAGCGTGTTTATGAGACAGAAAAAAGACACCAGCAATCCTACCATCATGTAAAACAGTTTCAGGTTTCTGTTTCACAGTCACCTGGCAGGACGTAGTACCTCCCTGGGTGGTTGCTGTCTACCAACCTACTACCTATCTACCAACCTACTACCTATTGTCTACCAACCTACTACCTATTATATATATATATATATATATATATATATATATATATATATATATATATATATATATATATATGTATGTTTAAAGATATATGCCCACAGCAGGACTCAAACCTGCAAACTCTGTATCAGAGTACACAGTACTGTACCATGAAGCCAAACCCCAGACTCTGGCATCTGGCTTCATGGTAAAGTTGTGGAGAAATTTTCTAAAGAAAAGGGGAGGGTATCAGCCCTTTCAGCTCTGAGGGATGACCCTCTCAGAAAGGGCAATGGTGTCTTGCTTTCTTCCGCATCAACACTTTAATTACAAGAAGATGCTTTACCAGCGTGTACCAGTCAGAAGTCACATACTTTCTTGCAAGAGACCAGTTTGCAACCACTGTGTGTTAATGAGAGGAAATCGATCTCTTACAGCAACAGGAAAGGTACAGAAGACCCCTGCCTCAGTTTATTCACATGCGGGACAATAATGAACTCTCGGTGATTGAGACATCAAGAAATCAAGCATCTTGTATGCTTCCTGCTAGCAGTTTGGCAAAGAAGGAAAAACACTGGTGTCAGCAAATCCTTTATATGAAGAGACGCCCAGGGCAAGCAAGGGCAGCGAGAGGCATCATAGGTTAGATTGTATTCAACTGGTGCAAGGAGCATGTTACGCGTCCATTGACCTTAACAAAGGAACTATAACAGTGCATCCTTGACCGTAAACATTCTCAATATGTGGTAGAATTTTGTGACATTACCACGAAAGACAAAACTTGTGGAACGTAGTGTACCAGTGTGAGTGTTGTGAATTTCCAGACTGAGTGGAAGACGCAGATATTCTTAAGGACACTTCAGCTTCTATGAAGCGACCTATATCTCATGAATGGTACATTCAACACCATAGCTCAAGCTACAGAGTATGGTCCTTCGAACCAGATTGTAGAGAAATTTTCTCCAGAAGAGGGGGGTGTATCAGCCCTCTTCAGCCTTTTCAGCCCTGTGGGACAATGGTGTCTTGCTTGCTTCTGCATCAACACTTTAATTACAAGCAGATGCTTTACCAGCATGTACCAGTCAGAAGTCACATACTTCCTTTCAAGAGACCAGTGTTGCAACCACTGTGTGTTAATGAGAGGAAATCGATCTCTTACAGTAAGAGGAAAGGTGCAGAAGACTCCTGCCTCACTTCATTATTGTCCCACACGTGAACAAAGTGAGGCAGGGGACTTCTGTACCTTTCCTGTTACTGTAAGAGATCGATTTCCTCTCATTAACACACAGTGGTTGCAACACTGGTCTCTTGCAAGGAAGTACATGACTTCTCACTGGTACACGCTGGTAAAGCATCTGCTTGTAATTAAAGTGTTGATGCAGAAGCAAGCAAGACACCATTGCCCCTTCCTGAGAGGGTCATCTTTCGGGGCTGAAAAGGCTGAAGGGGGCTGATACCCCCCTTGTCTGGAGAAAATTTCTCCACAAAAGTACTGTGTACTCTGATACAGAGTTTGCAGGTTTGAGTCCTGCTGTGGGCGTAGAGATAATGTTTGTAAATAATTTCGCCTGTTGGCGAATTGTTAAATACAGTGGACCCCCTAGTATCGGCTACTACCCTGAGTATCAGCCGACTCATGATTCGGTCGCTTTTTTCGGACCAGTTTTTGCCCGACTATCGGCTGTTTTCCCGTGTTTTGGCCGGAGTACCAGACCTGTCTGCTTGCCTGCGCTTGTGCGCCTCCCCGCACAGGCATCGTGAGCCAGTCTAGCTTTGTTTACCATTGAGTGAACATTACCTGGCATGCTCATCCAAACATTTCACAATAAATTCATTGTGTTTAGTGCTTGTTTATTGATTGTGACTGTGAAATAAGCCACCATGGGACAAAAGAAACTTCATAGTGGCAGCCCTTTGGTAAAGAAAGTGACAAACATGATAGAATTGAAGAAAGAAATTGTAGCAAAGTATCAAAGTGGAGGAGGAAGAGAGAGGGGAGAATGTGCCTTCTTCAGTGATTCTACGATATGTACCGTACTAAAGCTGTACGAGTCGATAAAGCACCAGCAAACAATAAAGTGTAGCAAGTAAGTTAAGCCATTAATCAATAGGGAAAGTACAGCACGAAACTGACTCCTCCAATGTTGGAGTTATATAGGGCGACTGACAACACCGCTGTGTATGGCGGCCATGACCACCACTATGTAAGGCTTATCTTTCAGTGGCCCTTATACACCAACAACAAACAACACAGCAACACTGTCGGTTAGGGAGAGAGACAAATGACATATTTTATTCATTCTAGAGTATATATCATGTTTCTATGTTATTAATATTGTTTATTATGTCATATTAGATGAATTGTGAGAGATAAATAAGCCGTTAAGTTTATATTAGTGTCATATTGAAGGACTATCTTGTGTGCATCCAAACAAACTCTCCTGCCTCTCTTATACACCAAGAGTCTTCAATAATGGTAAAACTTATTTAAATGTTCATATATCCATTAAAATTAGTGCTATATATTTATTTCTCATTGTTTTCTGTATGTAAAACTATAGTATTTATTTAAAAAAAAAATGAAATTTTGTGAATATTTTTGGGTGGAACGGATTAATTGTATTTACATTATTTCTTATGGGAAATATTAGTTCAACTTTCGGCCATTTCAAGTTGAGGCCTAACTCCTGGAACGAATTACGGCCGATTCTCGGGGGTCCACTGTATATATATATATATATATATATATATATATATATATTAGTGCTTTTATTTAATGTGTGGAAGAGGGTGAGGTACCTGGGGATTGACAGAGTGCATGCATAGTTTCTTTGTATAAAGGCAAAGGGGACAAAAGAGAGTGCAAAAATTATAAGGGAATAAGTTTGTTGAGTATACCTGGTAAAGTGTATGGTAGAATTATTATTGAAAAAAATTAAGAGTAGGACAGCTGACGAACAAGGAGGATTTAGGAAGGGTAAGGGGTGGGTAGACCAAGTGTTTACAGTGAAACATATAGGTGAACAGTATTTAGATACGGTAAAGAGGTTTTTGTGGCATTTATGGATTTGGAAAAGGCGTATGACTGGGTGGATAGGGGGGCAATGTGACAGAAGTTGCAAATGTGTGGAATAGAAGGTAGGTTACTGAAAGCAGTGAAGAGTTTTTACGAGGATAATGAGGCTCAGGTTAGAGTATGTAGGAGAGAGGGAGATTATTTCCCAGTAAAGGCAGGCCTTAGACAAGGATGTGAGATGTCACCATGGGTGTTCAATATATTTATAGATGGGGTTGCAAGAGAAGTGAATCCTCAGGTGTTGGCAAGAGGTATGGGGTTAAAAGATAAATAATCTAACACAAAGTGGGAGTTGTCACAGTTGCTCTTTGCTGAAGACACTGTGCTTTTGGGAGATTCTGAAGAGAAGTTGCAGAGGTTGGTGGATGAGTTTGGTAGGGTATGTAAAAGAAGAAAATTGAAAGTGAATATAGGAAAGAGTAAGGTGATGTGGATAAAAAAAAATAGGTGTCGAAAGATTGTATATCAGATTGGAGGGAGAGAGTGTGGAGGAGGTGAATGTATTCAGATATTTAGGAATGGAAGTGTCAGCAGATGGGGTTATGAAAGATGAGGTGAATCATAGAAAAAAAAGTGAGTGGTGCACTGAGGAGTTTGTGGAGACAAAGAACCTTGTCCATGGAAGCAAAGAGGGCAATGTATAAGAGCATAGTTATACCAACGCTCTTGTATGGGTGTGAAGCATGTGTGGTGAATGTTGCGACAAGGAGGCTGGAGACAGTGGAGATGACATGTCTGAGGGCAATGAGTGGTGTGAATATAATGCAGAGATTTCGTAGTTTTGAAATTAGGAGGAGGTACAGGATTACCAGATCTATTACCCAGAGGGCTGAGGAAGGGTTGTAGAGGTGATCTGGATAGGTAGAGAGGATGGAATGAAATAGAATGACTTCGAGAGTGTATAATTCTGTAGTGGAGGGAAGGTGGGGTAGGGGTCAGCCTAGGAAAGGTTGGAAGGAGGGGCTTGGACTTACAGCAAGCATGCGTGAATGTGTTAGATAGGAGCGAATGGAGACAAATGGTCTTTAGGACTTGATGTGCTGTTGGAGTGTGAGCAAGGTAACATTTATGAAGGACTTGAGTCCTGGAGATGGGTATTACAGTGCCTGCACTCTGAAGGAGGAGTGTTAATGTTGCAGTTTTATAACTGTAGTGTAAGCGCACCTCTGGCAATACAGTGATGGAGTGAATGATGATGAAAGTTTCTTTTTTGGGCCACCCTACCTTGATGGGAAACAGCCGATGTGTTATATATATGTCGTGCCGAATAAGTAAAAATTGCGATTTTGGCTTAAATAGCACTGCTCTTTTTGCCGAACAGGGCAAGGAAAAATTTGTGTTCAATAATTTTGCGAAAATCATTCTGACGCTAACGAAAACAAATATTTCATTGTATTTGATTGTTATATATATGGAGGTACCACCTCTAGAACTTTACTGGGGACCCTCATCCTCAGAGAAGACAATAAACGTACCCCAGGGAAAACTCAAGGTTCTCCCCAGAGCTGTTTGAATATTTTCTTCTGCCACCCCCTGTATTTTATATTACATGTGAACTTTATTAATAGACAGAATACATTTACCGAAAGCACAAACATGAATACATTGATACAATATATCAAAGATTATGAATCTCCTCCAGCTCCTCCGAAGCCGTACGTGAGTCCAGTATGCAGCATGCATTTTCCCTCTGGATGGCCATGCTGAGGCGCTGGAACATGAAAGTTGCTGCCCTTGGGTCCCTGGTGGTGTCAGTGAGTTTGGAACCCAGTTCTTTAAGGAAACGTGTGACATTTTTTCCCTGATGATCCCAAGGTCTCTGATCCCACTGGGACAGATTGATACTGTTGACTTTTGTCCCTGTACTTGCCGATCTTGTACTCCTCCCTGTGATCAGCAGCTCCTCCCTGTCGCCTGACACCGTGATGGATGTAGGAGTCAGCCAGCATGATACACAGGTATAGTCCCATGCAAAGAGTTTGCCATTCTTAGAAGGATAGATGGTGATCCCATCAGGGTGGTTTGCTGGGTTGTGGGTATTGTTGGCTGGTAGTGATTGGGGCTCTCTCTCGGCTGGGCATCCAGCTGTAGCAAGGGTTCTCTTTATGATGTCGTTCACCTCATTGTGTCGTGCATGCCAGCCCTTGGTTTTGGAACAATTAAGACCATGTAGACCATATTGGTCGGCTTGTGCATCGCTGCAAATGCATGTATATTCCGTGTGAATTGGGGCAGCAAGGCAGAGAGCCACTGCAATATGGAGGGTCTTAGGGTCGAGGCGTGTTTCCACTGCTGAAATGGGAACTGTTTGGAGGAAGTCCCCAGAGGGATGTGAACTCACAGCTTGGAAATGGGCATTTTCCCTGTCTGATGTTGCAGCCCTAAGCATGTTGGCAAGCACCTTTTCAGCGATGGGGCCATCCCAGCTTGACTGTAGGCCAATGCTGAACTAGGTTTTGGTGCTGGAGCAGCAAGAGTCTCCCATTCAGTGATGGCACTGGCATAGCTAGGGTCCTGTATTCTTGCTGAGTCACTGAGGTTGCCTGGAAGAATTTGTCTTATTAACTCGTTTGATGCTATGGAAGAGGATAGGAAAGCTGGTAGGGCAATCTGGGAGGATTTGGGTACTCCCAGCCCCCCAAGCCTGACTTAGTGAGGCTTGCAACCACTGTTTATCTTTGAGGGAAAGATTCAATACACTCTCTAGCATGGTCTTAGGGAGAGAGTCATATTCCTTGAGTTTTGGACTGCTGAAGGCTGGGGAGCATCTCAGGAAGTAGGTAAGTTTTGGGATTGACAAGCATCTGGTGAGTAGGTAAAAGGCATCATGTGTATCAATATCTTTCGTCCTGCCTTCCATCGTCCTGAGGTCTGAGATTTTTTTTTCTAGGATCAGATTGATGGCATTGGACCCAAGAGGAGCACCAAGGAGAGTGCTGTTGGCTAGATCAATGGCTCGTGCTCCTGGAAAAACAGCACTAATATTCTGGATCATCTGTCAATTGGTATAAACTATTTCACATTTGGTGGGGTTTAAAGATAGGCCCAGGCTCTCTCCCATGTCTAATTTTTTGATGGCCTCTAGGAGAGATTCTCTAGTGCCAGCTAGGGTACCATCATCCAAGAACCAGATCTTGAGCTCTCTGGTGAGAGCTTCTGTGACTTCCTTGATGACAAGACAGAATAGAAAGGGGGCGAGAGGGTCCCCCTATTGCACGCCCTTACATGAGTCAATTTCATGGTCCCCAAACAATAGTTTAGAAGTCACACTAGAACATGATTCTATGAAGGGATAGAGGGAAGGGAAGTGTCTAGAAACTGCTTGGAGAGCAGCATCCCTTCTGACTAAGTTGAAAGCGTTGGCAAAGTCCAATTTGATCAAGGGTTTTTCATCGGACATGTTGATGTATACTCGTGCTGCATGGGCAGCTTCTTCACAGCCTTGTTGAACACAAAAACCGAGCTGAGTTGGTTTCAACATTGTGGCAGCCTCTTGACTCACCATTCTTACTGAAGCCTTGGTGACTAGACTCCGAAGGGTGTTGCCCACTGCAAGAGGCCTGATTCCTCCATCCTTTTTCCGGAGTGCACATAGTGAGGCACCAAAGAAAAGGGGTCTGATGGCTTCTGGGACACTGCCAGCCAGGCACACATTGGACAATTTGGTGAGTTCAGACAGCAACCTCTCTGAAACATCAACAAGTGCTGGATTGAACATTTGTTTTAAGTGTTGTGGCCTTAAACTGGTGAAACCTCCTGCTGAGCCCTGTGGAAATGACATAGCAGCTTTATACACATCAGCGTCCTGTAAGGTTAAATGTTCTTCACCTGCTGCAATGTCAGGGAGGTCAATGTTGGTACTGGGAGCCCTAGGTGGATGTTTGTCCTTCAGGGTTTTTTGCTGTAATGACGTCCTTAGGAGCGATGGTATCCTCACTGGTTATAAGCCTCGTCTAATTTTTTTGCTTATTTGGGCTCTTGATTTTTGAGGCGTCAGGTGTCCTGTTGTTGGTATTTGCCAGGCGGGTGTTTGTCGCCCTAAGGAGGAGATGGAGGAGGTTGTCAGGTTTAGGGAATGCATTTATTGCCCTAATAACAAATGTTGGTAGTGACTTGTCCCCCCTTGGTGGGACAGCCAAACAGGCATTGCATTGCCAAATAGCAGTAGGCTGTGCTAGGATCCGTTGTTTGCTGGAGCATTGTTGACTTTCTTTAAGAGGTCAGTGAACTTGCTAACAGCTTGAGGGCGAGCTGCTTTGGGGATGTGTGTCAGCGTCCTGGTGGATGTTAATTTGATTGCAAATTTTAGGTCCTCTGTAGAGGTGAAATCAGAGTGGCTGTCAGCTCTGTCTGCTGGGAGTGGCTGTTGGTTGTTCCCATTTGGAGCCCTCCTGGAGCCTAGGCATCCATTATGTGCACGGATGTTGCCAGTTGAGGGATTGAGTGCACATTCTCTGTGGCACACCTGGCAGATGCCTCATGGACGGATTCCACCACGTTGGTTCTGTCGTGGAGAAGGGTGGGTGGGCACCAGCTGTGGGATAACGGGTGAAAGACAGCATGGATACATGTGGGATGACGGTGGAGGAGTAGCTAGCAGTAGTGCGAGTAATTGGTGGGGCACTAAACGGTAACACCCTTGGTCAGGAAGCAAGTAGGCCTAGACCAGGATGCGGGCAGGGGACCAGGGATTCGGGTAGAGGGGAGTGGCCCTATCTGTTCACTAATGATGCACTTCCCTGACTATCTTTTGCTAAATGTCATACACTTATTAATCCATTTAGAGAAACCCTCGCCTTTGGCACACTAATCACCATGTTCTCACTGTTCACCGGGGTGTTCTTCTGTTCAGCATCCAATGACAGAGTCCTGAACGACCACACTCCCCCCCCCCAACCCTGGCCGAACACAAGGTAAACAAACCTCCTCTACACCTCCACTGGCAGGATCCCCTCAACACCACCACTACTCCCCAACATGCACACTGCACTTTCACTGATATATAAAATGTCGTGCCGAATAGGTAAAGCTTGCGATTTTAGTTTAAATAGCAATGCTCTTGTTGCCGAATAAATGCAAGCGAAAATTTGTGTATGCAGTAATTTCGCAAAAATCATTCTGAGATAAGGTTCGTCAGGAAACAGGACAAGTGTTTCCTGACGCGGGTCTTAGTCAGATGATGACCCGCCGTTGGAGCTTTTGGTCATCTGACCGAGGCCTTCCGCTGGCTTACCGGTCCACCCCTTTAAAAATTATGGTCAATTATAACCATTTATTTATTAATCATTCTGAACCTAACGAAAGAAATATATTTCATTGTGTTTGTTTATTATTAAATTACTGTAAACTTATCTAAAATATATTTAGTTGGATTATGGTAAATTGTGTATGTTATAAAAAGGTTAGGTACGTTTTCTGAGGTTCTTTTGGTTCAAAGTTATTAATTTTTACATTCACACAAATAAAAAAATATATATCTTTAAACGTATAAGATAATTTCTTAGAAAGGACTTAATTTTAAATGAGTTCTTGCTAATTGACCAATTTTACCTATTCGGCACGACATATATATATATATATATATATATATATATATATATATATATATATATATATATATATATATATATATATATATATATATATATATATATATATGGAAATCAGCAAAAATCACTATTAGTTCACACAAAGGGATGTAAATAAATCTATTTTACCTTGTTTAAAACTGTGTCAAGTTCCACATTTTCTTAGCATAATTATTGTAGCTCTGTTAAAGTAGTGTCGACCGTTTATGTCAAGGGCTGTATTGTCTTAGAGTTGCGATACCTACCGTAGGTGCAGGAAGTTTGTGCAGGCGGTGTTATGATTTACCTATCTGCTACAACATGCTTGAGAACATTTGCTTGTTTTAACATATTATTTAAAACCTTTGTTGGTGATATAAATAAGCATGTACTATCTTTTTCCTTAAGATCTGGTTTAGAATGAGGTGAGAGAAGGGAAGAGAGATGAAAAAGAATTGAAGAGGAGGAATAGAAAAGAAGAAAAAATAAGTAAAATGTCGAACATAGTATTTTTATCAAATTTTCTGTTCAGTTATATTAATTATGTTCTCTTCACATAACTATTCGAGGACCACTTACTACCACCAAAAAAAGTCGCAGACCATAATAAAAGAAGCTACTTAGTAAACATCGGCTAAAACAATTTAACCTGACCAAACCCTAACCTGACTTAATCTGACCTAACCTAACCTATCGTGACCTAACCTGGCGTAACATGATCTAACCTCACCTACAAGAACCCAACTGGACCTAACCTAACCTAATTACAAATTACAGCAAATGGCATATGTAGACAACACGGTTTAGGTTAGTTTACAGTGAACCAGTATTGTGAGTTAGAACACGTTCCCTTGACATGTCCAGAGGGCCTCTCTCAATGACTACTATACTCCCCCTCGTGTTCTTTTGTAAACCCGCTCGTGAGTGGAGGAGGGGAGAAGAAGGGAGGGAAAAGGAAGGGAGTGGAGGTGAGAGGGAGGAAGAGGAAAGGAAGTTAGAATAAGGAACTGAAGGGGAAAGGAGGCTAGAATAAAGAAGATTTAGATTTAGATTTAGATTTTTTATATTTTGCCACCGAAGTGGCTAGTTTATTGTGCACACCATATCCATCCTGTGGACGGTAGCGCAAGAGCATATGGATACACAAAAGGCCTAGGCACTAGGCCCCAAAAGGGTTAACAATTGTACATTTGGATTTATATCTACATTTCACTTATCTGTTACAAGCAAATTTAAGAAATTTGCTTAATATAACTGGTATCTTATTTTCATTAATAAGATATCTTGACATGTCACATAGGTTATTATACTGTCTATCTCTATATTCCTCAATAAGTGGACAATTAAGCACATAGTGTTCAAGACAGTGACCATATGCCTGATGAATAAAGGAGAGGGGAGAGGAAAGCAGGTTAGAATATGGAAGGGAGGGAAAGGAAGGGAAGAAGAAACGTTAGAATAAGGGTGTGGAAGGGAGGGGAGGAGGAAAGGAAGAGATAGATATGTAGATAAAGAAAGGAAGAGCCATAAAGGGAAGAGGAAAGGAGAGACAGAATGGGAGGAGAAAGGAAAATGTGGTGAAAGAGGGAAGAGTAAGGAAAAGGAGAAGAAAGGGACTAAGTAAAGGGAGAGGAATTAGAAAGGAGAAGCAATGGAAGAGAGGAGCAAGGGAAAGGAAGAAAATAGAGGGGAGAAAAAGGAGGAATGGAAGGAATGGTGGGAAGAGGAAGGAATAGGGAAAGGTTGGGAGAAAAGAGGAAGGAATGAGAAAAGGTTGGGAGAGAAGAGGAAGATAGAGAAAGGAAAAGGAGATGAAGGGAGGGGAGAGAATGGGTGTGAAGGAGAGGAAGGAACGGGAAACGAAAGAGGTGAGGAAGGAAGAGAAGAAGGGAGGGAAGAGCGCTAACTAGATACGAAGAAAATCAATGGAAAGGGGAGTGTGGGGCCCCTAGAGAATTTAATGTGAGGGGTTATGACAGTGTGTTAGTGTTTGGGTGCGTTGTAGAGTGTTCAGAGGGATTATTGTGGAGAAGCACTGTGAGCAAGGTTGATATACATGTCTTGCCGAATAGGTAAAACTCGTTTAAAAAATATATATATAAGACTGTGTATCCCGTCCTCATAATACACCGTTCGTTTTCTAACGCATTTCCTTTCGTATATCTCTGAATGATCAACGGTTGGTAAACAGACTTTAATCCCGTCGACTTCCCGAGGCAGTGTGCCACCAGTATTAACACTAAGAGACATACACCGCAGTGTATATATCCTGTACTCACATATTTGTGGATGCAGAGGCCACGTTACTAATGTGAGATATAAGCCGGGAGATAGTTTTGACTCTTTACCCTACGTAGAATATATATTCTTTTACTTTAATAATGGTAGTTAACGTGAATTCACATAATATAACCGCCTATAACGAAACGCATAAATATTTACATGATCATGAAGGGGAGCAAACGTACGATATAATTTTGTGGCTTAGTTCCTTGCAAACTATACTCTCGTTCTTGTGAGATGACAAGAGCGTGTTGGTAGTGTAGGGGAGACTGTAATAACCAGTGTTGGCAGTGTAGGGGAGACTGTAATAACCAGTGTTGGCAGTGTAGGGGAGACTGTAATAACCAGTGCTGGCAGTGTAGGGGAGACTGTAATAACCAGTGTTGGCAGTGTAGGGGAGACTGTAATAACCAGTGTTGGCAGTGTGGGAGACTGTAATAACCAGTGTTGGAGTGTAGGGAGACTGTAATAACCAGTGTTGGCAGTGTAGGGGAGACTGTAATAACCAGTGTTGGCAGTGTTGGGAGACTGTAATAACCAGTGTTGGCAGTGTAGGGGAGATTGTAATAACCAGTGCTGGTAGTGTAGGGGAGACTGTAATAACCAGTGTTGGCAGTGTAGGGGAGACTGTAATAACCAGTGTTGGCAGTGTAGGGGAGACTGTAATAACCAGTGCTGGAAGTGTAGGGGAGACTGTAATAACCAGTGTTGGCAGTGTAGGGGAGACTGTAATAACCAGTGTTGGCAGTGTAGGGGAGACTGTAATAACCAGTGTTGGCAGTGTAGGGGAGACTGTAATAACCAGTGCTGGAAGTGTAGGGGAGACTGTAATAACCAGTGTTGGCAGTGTAGGGGAGACTGTAATAACCAGTGTTGGCAGTGTAGGGGAGACTGTAATAACCAGTGTTGGCAGTGTAGGGAGACTGTAATAACCAGTGCTGGCAGTGTAGGGAGACTGTAATAACCAGTGCTGGAGTGTAGGGAGACTGTAATAACCAGTGTTGGCAGTGTAGGGAGACTGTAATAACCAGTGTTGGCAGTGTAGGGAGACTGTAATAACCAGTGTGGAGTGTAGGGGAGACTGTAATAACCAGTGTTGGCAGTGTAGGGAGACTGTAATAACCAGTGCTGGAAGTGTAGGGAGACTGTAATAACCAGTGTTGGCAGTGTAGGGAGACTGTAATAACCAGTGTTGGCAGTGTAGGGGAGACTGTAATAACCAGTGCTGGAAGTGTAGGGAGACTGTAATAACCAGTGTTGGCAGTGTAGGGAGACTGTAATAACCAGTGCTGGAAGTGTAGGGAGACTGTAATAACCAGTGTTGGCAGTGTAGGGAGACTGTAATAACCAGTGCTGGAAGTGTAGGGAGACTGTAATAACCAGTGCTGGAAGTGTAGGGAGACTGTAATAACCAGTGTTGGCAGTGTAGGGAGACTGATAACCAGTGCTGAAGTGTAGGGAGATGTAATAACCAGTGTTGGCAGTGTAGGGAGACTGTAATAACCAGTGCGAGTGTGAGACTGTAAACCAGTGCAGTGTAGGGAGATTGTAATAACCAGTGCTGGTAGTGTAGGAGAGACTGTAATAACCAGTGTTGGCAGTGTAGGGGAGACTGTAATAACCAGTGTTGGCAGTGTAGGGGAGACTGTAATAACCAGTGCTGGTAGTGTAGGGAGACTGTAATAACCAGTGTTGGCAGTGTAGGGGAGACTGTAATAACCAGTGTCAGTGTAGGGAGACTGTAATAACCAGTGTGGAGTGTGAGACTGTAATAACCAGTGTTGGCAGTGTAGGGAGACTGTAATAACCAGTGTTGGCATGTAGGGAGACTGTAATAACCAGTGCTGGTAGTGTAGGGGAGACTTTAATAACCAGTGTAGGCAGTGTAGGGGAGACTGTAATAACCAGTGTTGGTAATGTAGGGGAGACTGTAATAACTAGTGTTGCCAGTGTAGGGGAGACTGTAATAATCAGTGTTGGTAGTGTAGGGGAGACTGTAATAACCAGTGTTGGCAGTGTAGGGGAGACTGTAATAACCAGTGGTGGTAGTGTAGGGAAGACTTTAATAACCAGTGTAGGCAGTGTAGGGGAGACTGTAATAAAAAGTGTTGGTAATGTAGGGGAGACTGTAATAACCAGTGTTGACAGTGTAGGGGAGACTGTAATAACCAGTGTTGGCAGTGTAGGGGAGACTGTAATAACCAGTGCTGGTAGTGTAGGGGAGACTTTAATAACCAGTGTAGGCAGTGTAGGGGAGACTGTAATAACCAGTGTTGGTAATGTAGGGAGACTGTAATAACCAGTGTTGGCAGTGTAGGGAAGACTGTAATAATCAGTGTTGGCAGTGTAGGGGATAATGTAATAATCAGTGTTGGTAGTGTATGGGAGACTGTAATAACCAGTGTTGGCAGTGTATGGGAGACTGTAATAACCAGTGTTGTCAGTGTAGGGGAGATTGTAATAATCAGTGTTGGCAGTGTAGGGGAGACTGTAATAATCACTGTTGGCAGTGTAAGGGAGACTGTAATAACCAGTGCTGGTAGTGTAGGGGAGACTGTAATAACCAGTGTTGGCAGTGTAGGGGAGACTGTAATAATCAGTGTTGGCAGTGTAGGGGAGACTGTAATAACTAGTGCTGGTAGTGTAGGGGAGACTAATAACAAGTGTTGGTAGTGTAGGGGAGACTGTAATAACAAGTGTTGGTAGTGTAGGGGAGACTGTAATAACCAGTACTGGCAGTGAAGAGATTTATTAAAGACAATTCGTCATATAATGAAGGCTCGAATTCTAGAAAATGTTGCTGTGTGATATACTGAATTTGCTTCATAGTAATGTTCATGTAAATGAATTCCCTAATTGTATAACAAATTCATTACTGTTGTACCTGAAGCCATTATTTACATGGATAGTTCATTAATATTGTGACTTGCTTTGCTAACAGAATATTGGGCTCAGTCTCTGGACCCATTATGAGACTTTGTAATAGTTTTTGATTATCGTCTATATGATGGGTATGGGGTGATTACGTCCCTCAGGATGGGTATGTGGTGATTACGTCCCTCAGGATGGGTTTGTGGTGATTACTTCCCTCATGATAGGTGTGGGGTGATTACCTCCTTCAGGATGGGTATGGGGTGATTACGTCCCTCAGGATGGGTATGTGGTGATTACGTCCCTCAGGATGGGTTTGGGGTGATTACCTCCTTCAGGATGGGTATGGGGTGATTACGTCCCTCAGGATGGGTATTGGGTGATTATCTCCCTCATGATAGATGTGGGATTATTACCTCCTTCAGGATTTGTATGGGGTGATTACCTCCTTCAGGATGGGTATGGGGTGATTACCTGAATCAGGATGGGCATGTGGTGCATTACTAACCTGCCAAAATAAACTAGAGAAAATAGAAGAAGGAAGTGGGGGGAAAGACCTGGACAAGGGAGAGAGAGAGAGAGAGGAGAGAAGAAAAAAAAGAAGAAAAAGCGGAAAATAACCACTAATAAAATTGGATGATAAAATTCTCTCACACATTTACTTCTCTCTAGCCATGATGTGTGGCCGCCACTTAGTGTCTGTTTACCAGGTACACACCTGGACCAAAGTTATTACCATCACTTGTGGTGCTGTTGTTCTTATTGGTAGTGGTGAATGAGGGTGTTCGTACTACACGAAAACTTGAGGTAATATATATATATATATATATATATATATATATATATATATATATATTTGGCCATCAATGTTTCAAACATCAGGTGTCCAGTACTACTGGACATGTCACCCCTGATACGAGGACATACGTGACCTAGAGAGTCTAGCCCAGACCTAAAGAGTCGAGAATACATTGGTCAGCTACCTGAAAATTTAGAGCAATGAAACTGCGTTCAACTGAGAGCAGTGAGTGCTCACACGTGCTTCTTTCTCTAGTGAACTAACTCCCTTGAATGTCGCCTTTAAAGGTCGTCGAAAACCACCATGCCAGAGCTTCTCTCTCGGGCTTGGTGAAAAGGCATTTTTTTTGTATTTTTTTTTTACTTACCGAAGGTAATTACTGTGAAAGCCATAATTGTGTCATTATTGTGACTTCAGTGACTGGTTAATTATTGTAACAACAAAGGAACATAAGAGAGGCAGGATTTAAGGAATTAGAATAAAGAGGAATAAGGAGGATTAGGAGGAAGAAGAGGAAGGATTTCAGAAAGTAAAAGGATGAGAAGTGAGTTGTGGAGAAGGAGTAGGTGCAGGTGGAGGATGAGGAGGAGGAGTAAGAGGAGGGGGAGGAGGAGCAGAAGCAGAAGCAGGAAAATAGAGTAATGGGAGGAGGTGAAATACGAAAGAGGAGTGTTATTTCTGGCAATATTTAGTGCATAGTCCCAGGTAACCAAAACACGAGCAAGCATACGCCTTTGTTGAAGCAGTAAGCTTGCTGGTTAGGTCACTCTTACATATGCTGAGTGTGTGTTGACGTGGGTAAAAAATGTTAGGGCGATGGTTGTTATGCAACTAAATCAAGGTTTTTAATCATTAAACTTCAATATAAATTAACGTCAATAACTATGCACGATTTTATTGTATAAATAGTACCAATTAGTCTACACATGATGGGTTTGATTATGTTGAATTTAAATGTCTCAAAGCAGTGGGTAGGAAGGGAAGCATGCAACCCCGGGGTTTCTTGACACCTGGGGGGTTGACACCCCTGTAGCTGATGAACCTTTAATGGAATACTTGATGATTTCCTCAAGCCCCTGTTGCAGCCTCGCAGCTCAGTCTGGCACATTTCATCACTATGCACGTGACACATCATCTGCAATGGAAAAATATAACAGGGACACATTTGTACCCATCGTATAGGACAAAGAAGCAGCACTGCTGATGTATCTAATTTTTGCTAAATTTAAAAAATAAAATTGACAGTCGGTATGATCCCAGGAGAGTGAAAATGTTGTGAAAACATGACATGTGGATGATTATACTGTTTCTGTGAGGGTTATATTCTGTTGCTGTAGTCTCACCAAGTAGTAATTTCCACTATATTCTGTTGCTGAAGCCTCACGAAGCTAGGTTCCACTATATTCTGTTGCTGCAGTCTCACGAAGCTAGGTTCCACTATATTCTGTTGTTGCAGCCTCACGAAGCTAGGTTCCACTATATTCTGTTACCGCAGCCTCACGAAGCTAGGTTCCACTATATTCTGTTGCTGCAGCCTCACGAAGCTAGGTTCCACTATATTCTGTTGCTGCAGCCTCACGAAGCTAGGTTCCACTATATTCTGTTGCTGCAGCCTCACGAAGCTAGGTTCCAGTATATTCTGTTGCTGCAGCCTCACGAAGCTAGGTTCCAGTATATTCTGTTGCTGCAGCCAAACGAAGCTAGGTTCCACTATATTCTGTTGCTGCAGTCTCACTAAGCTAGGTTCCACTATATTCTGTTGCTGCAGCCTCACGAAGCTAGGCTCCATTATTTGGTATTAAAATTTGTTTGTTATATTATCACTGCTAAAACAGCGGTCAATTATTATTTTATTATTGCAAAAGAATTATTATTGCTGAAGGATTGAACTTTTAATTTTCGTTTAATTTTTTATTTTTATTTTTAATATTTAATTATGGATTTTCATTATACTTCGTTATATTAGTGATTGATGTTCTTGTTATTACTCGGTAATGTAATTATAGGCTTTTTGCTAAATAATTAGTAGGAGGGGTAAGTGAAAAGAAGGAAGAGGATGATGATGAGGAGGAGGAAAGAGTAAGAGGTAGGAAGAGGGAGAAGAAAAAATAAGGAGGAACCGGAGAAGGGGAGGAATAAAAAGAGAAGAAATGGGAGGAAGGAAGAAAGGGAGGAAAGGGGACGATAATTGGAAGACATAAGCGCCTTTAAGGGTGGAAGAAACGTAAGGAAAGGTGGTTTACCTCTTTAATATTTCCCCCATAAACCCCATTACTACCTGTGAATACTAGTTGGATTTCATGGGGATTTTCCCTTATGTGTATTAATGGAGGTGGTGGATGGCAGGTAGTAAACGTAATAAGGTTGGCGGTGGTAGTTATGGTGGCGGCGGTAGTTATGGTGGCGGCGGTAGTGGTGGTGATGGTAGTGATGGTGACTGTAGTGGTGATATGGGGGGATTGTGGTGGTTATGGTGGGGTGAAACCTGACTGGTACTTGTCGACCTGTCTTAGGGACCTAACAAGGTCATCCTTGAAGTGAGTCTTGTAGAGTGAGTGCAAGCTATATTTAATCAAGAGACGTCACAGGTGACGTCACTAGGGTCTTGCCAGAGTGGAAAAAAGAGAGAGAGAGAGAGAGAGAGAGAGAGAGAGAGAGATATGAACCCTCAGTCTTTCTCTAGCAACAATCAAGTATTGGCATCCGCTGCCTCGTTTTGTCCTGCCTCTCCTCTCATCCATTGTCTCTTTCTCTCTCAATTCATCACTCGCACATTTTGACTACTGCTCATATTCGAACCACTGCTTGCATGTCTTTGCTTCCTCCTTCCCTCACATTCCTGTAAACTATCGGAATTGTGTCAAAATTATATCGGTGAAACTCTCGCATTTATATCCACTAAAATCAGTTTTTTTCCAATAACATTCACACATTTGTACCTTACTTTCACATTTTGTCCGTTACTACAACATTGTCTCACATTTTATAAATTGCTTTCACATTTTAGCAATTACTCTTAAATTTTACTAATTGTTCTCACTCATCGTCCGTGTACACAAATTTTGATTATAACTCCCACGTTTCTTCTAGTCTTATTTTTTTCCATTGATTTCACATCTTGTCCATTATCCTCATACTTTATCCACTCTTTCTCACATTTTGTCCGTTATTCTCACATTCTGACCATTACTCTCACATTGTGTCCATTATTCTCACATTTTGTCTCTTATTCTCACATTTTGTCTTATTCTCACATTTTGTCTCTTATTCTCACATTTTGCCCTTTATTCTCACATTTTGTCTCTTATTCTCACATTTTGCGCTTCATTCTCCCATTTGGTTCATTATTCTCACATTCTGGCACTAACTCTCCATTTTTTTGACTGATTTATAAAAGTTTAAGAGTTTTTAATGACTTCGTTTGTTTACCGGATTGCATCCCGTAAATATTTAGCTATGAGTCAAGTTAGTCTATTGTTGGAGTCTTCAACATATTTATATTCTTCGTTCATTAGTTCTCCCAACAGACTGGCTTCCTGATTTTTGTCTTATCTGGTTGGTTTATGTATTTGTACACAGGAATTTTTGTATTTTTTATATATCTGGTGCTAATTGGGAGCCCTTGTCCTCAGAGAAGAGAAACAAAGTTCGTTCAGGGAAACAACAGAGAAATTTCAGAGTTGTTTATTTCCTCCCCCGCTCACCTTGTATACATTTACTTTTTATTTATTTTTAATCTTTATTTAAATGATACATGGAACATACGTTTACATTTAAAGGACTGCAAGTATTGGGGAATTTACATACATGTAGGATTGCGAAATGTGTGGAAACCCCATATAATGACAGTGATGGAGTGAATGATGATGAAAGTTTTTCTTTTTCAGGTCACCCTGCCTTGGTGGGAGAAGGCCGATGTGTTAATAATATAAAAAAATACATATTTCACAAACGTTCATGGACAAAATAAATCACCTGACCCTCTTAGTTGCAGCATCCCTAGGCCTTCTCCCGAGGGCGGCAGAGTAACTGGTTTTCCTGAATCACTTTATAAATGTTGCCTTGCTCAAACACCAACGCTGCTCTTGAGTTTATTCTGTAATAACGTGCATATTCTGGTTAATATTCTCTAACGCTAGACAAGGATTATAATTCAGTTATGGCTTGTTTACACTCTGCCCTTAATGATGTTTACTCTATACTGGCAGATTTATCTGCTTCTAAACGTGTAGTGGAGGGATGATAAACATGTATGATTCAGTTCCTCATCCCGTGGTACATGGATGATTCAGTTCCTCATCCCGTGGTACATGGATGATTTACAATGATGTAATATTATGGTCTTAGTTACCTGTACTGATGATTCCCACATATGATTGAGATTGGCAATTATTTTGAGTTTTCCTTCTCTTTGCTTGCATTTATGTTATGAATAATATATATATATATATATATATATATATATATATATATATATATATATATATATATATATATATATATATATATATATATATTATATGAAAAATATTCAATTGATAAATACTCGACTGAAAAATAGCAAGAGGTGTGACTGAGTATTTTCATTAGTTTTCTAAGTGAAGAGACACGCCATAGTTTTAAGTTTAACCACAAGAACAAAGGAGAATTGCAGAGGGCCTTCTGGCTCAAGCTAGGTAGTGCCTTCTTAAAACCATCTCAATAAATACAGAAGACTAGGCATCCTGGCCCAGGCTTATAACCCATTCGGTTTATTAACTATCAATTCAATTGTCAAGCCTTTAACTGGAGTAATAAAAAGTCGTATAAAAGTTGTACGGACACAATTTATCAATTTTATAATGTTATGATAAACTTGATGAACTCTCCATTGCCTCTTTTATGCTGTAATGGTGAGAAACTAAACAAAAACTAAACGTAATTGAAAGTTATTTACTTTAGAGAAACAGAAGAATAAATACCTAAATCAGTTTATATCAGCTACATAGACAAACAAAGGATAATTGCGAAGGATCAGATAATTACTTAATATGTTGTCTAATATGCTGTGTATACTATGCGTTTTCATACAATTTTGTGTGTGTATAATGTAATGACAATAATAAATTTGATTTCGAATTTGAATGATAGAGTTCTAAGCATATAAAAATACAAAAGAAAGACATAATTAAAACCAGAGGAAACAAGGAAACTGATGGTTTCTCAAAAATGGTGAAAAAAATAGAAATAATTAAAAAAAAAGGAAATTGACAATGTCATGAAAATTAAGCAAACATGTGATAATTACATAGAAAATATTAATTAGCTCGCGGAAGAGAGGCTTAGAACCCATCTCAAGATTGTGTAGTGATTAGAGCACTGACCTGCTCATTTGAGGACCAGATTGCTATGGGTTCGAATCCTGTCACGTTCCGTGAGAAATTTGTTGTCGCTTTATTACAATTTCACGAGTCACAATATTATTTCCTGCAATTATAAATGAAGGAAACTGAGGTTCTGATAACTACAATATCTTGCAGTGTTTACAGAGAAAATATTAATTGTATGTCAAGGGAACAAAACGAGAGAGAGAGGGAGAGAGAGAGAGCATGGGAAAGGCAGATCACTTTCGAGTCCACAACAAGACTGTCCTCTTCGAAGAGGTATGTACTTCAATCTTGATTAGAGACTATATCTAGAGAAACAAGAATAGTAACACAGAAGACTCTCTCCTCACGCTCTTTTGCCTCAGGAAAAACTTACCATCCCTTTTTCGTGTGCATTTTGTCTAATAATATAATACTATATTGGTAAAATGTCATGAAATTTATAAATATGTAAACTATCTCTCCTGCTTAGTATTACTCCTAGATGCCACTAGTTCTGGTTTTATGAGTAGATTCTACTCTGTTGGTGGACGTAAACAATCAGATATCGTGAGCAGTTTCGGGGCAAACACCAGGATATTGATGGCCACTGCAGCAAAAGGACATTGGCCAGCAGAATCCTATTTGCGCAAAATGTACATCCAATTGGTTCTCGGAAGGCCGAATTGATTTGGCATGTAAGTCTTCCAAGCGGAGACTATTCCAGTGCTCTCAAACTCTTGAGAAACTGGATCGCGTAATACTGCATTTGTCTCTTTTTCCATCGTGTCAGCATTTTATTCCATTTCACTCCAAAGCTCTGAGAAGCTCATACTGTGTTCGTGTCTAAACTCATACCAGTGTTTCGTGTGATTGTATGACGTTGCACTTCGATAAGACCCTCTCATGCCTGAGCACATGGCACTTATTTAATATATTCAAAGCTTGTATTAGGTACTGTAGATAAATGGTTCAGAGAACATACAAGTGATAAGCTAGAGACATGTTCAAGACTGAGAGATTAATTATATCGACTCTAGGCTGAGGAACCGATTACCTCAAACTCCTCTTGATCTTCACCATCCTTCTTTGTATTGGACTGATGAAGCTACCGTGTGGCGATACGCTTTCACTATAAATATACGCAGGTTTTACACGTGTCTAATTTGTCAACTTGTAAATCCTTTATTTCCAGAGAGAACAAGTAATTTAAGTCTTCATAGTTGTTCCTTTATTGATGGTTTGTTTGGCTGTCTTTTAAGTACAGTAATTAGGAAACTAAGACTTGACATTGCGTATTGTTTACTCTGTGATGCGCTAAACTCGTGTGGGGTCATTCACTGCAAGGAGTTGTGGTTCGATCCTCCGTCCGCTAATCTTTTGACGGACGCGCCACTCTTGCAGCCAGCCAAGCTTAGGGAAGAATATCCCAGAACTGACCAACACAGCAGAGATCGAGTCTTGCGAGAGCGTTGCGCAGGGGTAATGTTCTTTCAAGATTTTTCTTCTCGAAGTTGCTCGCTATGAAGCCAGGCATCTTGTTTACCTCTCTGAATGCTGCATAACATATTTCGGATAATTTCTTATGATTATTTCAAGGTCTTTCTCTCTTTTTTCTGTTTGATTGCTTCCATAATAAATTATGTACATACTGCTAGCATGTAGTATCTGGAGTATATTACCTTGCACTTGTTCCATTGAAGTTAATTCCAAACTCTTCTGACCACTGTTATAGTCTGTCCAGGTCTTTCTGGATGCCTTGACTGTCAGTCACGAAGGGTGAAAGAGAGAGAGAGAGAGAGAGAGAGAGAGAGAGAGAGAGAGAGAGAGAGAGAGAGAGAGAGAGAGAGAGAGAGAGAGAGAGAGAGAGATTTGAGAGTTCCAGCCATGAGTTTCTGTAGGTTAAAGCAGATCCTTCAACACAAGCTGTGCCGTTTCTGCGTTATGCTGCCTTTCCCCTTGACCTCTCCTCCTTGACATGCTCTCCTCTTTGACCTGCTCTCCTCTTTGACCTGCTTTCCTCTTTGACTTCCTACCCACCTCCTTTACCTGCTCTGCTCCTTGATCTACTGCTATCCTACTTGGCCTGCTGCCCTCCTTGACCTGCTGCCCCTCCAACTTATACCTTATGTCCTTCCCCGCAACTGCCTTCCCTCCTTGACCAGCTGCATTCCCTCCCATCCTTAACCTGCTGCCCTCCCTCTTGTACCTGCTGCCTTTTCCATTGACTGGCTCTCCTTTCTTGGCCTGCTGCTCTCCCTCCATGACCTGTTGCTCTTCGTCCTTTCTCCATTCTGCCCTCCTTCGACCTGCTTCCCATTGACCTGCTGTCCTCCTGCTTGGACTGCTGCCCTAATAAAAAAAATTATTGTCTCAATGTAAACATGAAAAGAACGAAAACTTTCTAAATACACACTAATATGCACTGTGATTCCTTGGCTCATTATGTCAAAGAATTTCCTGCTCTGTGTTTACTAAGTGGCAACTGAGTATGATGCCTCATTTCCTCCAGTGGGCGGACCTCACATGGATGCTATATTAAACTAAGTTCATCAGTTATAATGAAACTTAGTATATATTCTGATGGGTATATCTTTGTTGATGTGTTTGTATTGAGGGGAGTACCTGTGCACTTAGAGCGGTCTATATGTTAATATATACACACGCAAAGTTCTCTTTAATCTAATTAGTAGGGATTAAAGCATCCTCGACTGGTGGAGACAGGTTATGTGCAGCCTTAATGACCCTTTGTGTAATCGATAGGAGTTTATATATATATATATATATATATATATATATATATATATATATATATATATATATATATATATATATATATATATATATATATATAAATGTGTATATGTCGTGCCGATTAGGTAAAACTGGTCATTTAGCAAGCACTCATTTAAAATTAAGTCCTTTCTAAAATTTTCTCTTATACGTTTAAAGATATATATTTTTCATTTATGTTAATGTAAAATTTATAATTTTGTACCAAAAGAAACTTAGAAAAGTTACCTAACCTTATTATAACAAGCGTAATTTAATTTAGCCTAACTCAACTAAATATATTTTAGATACGTTTACAATAATTTAATAATCAACAAACACAATGAAATATATTTTTTCGTTATGTTCAGAATGATTTTGGCGAAATTATTGCATACACAAATTTTCACTTGTCTTATATGGAGTGAGCGTTGCTATTTAAGACAAAATCGTAAGTTTTACCTAATCGGCACGACATTTATATATATATATATATATATATATATATATATATATATATATATATATATATATATATACTGCGTCGTGTCGAATAGGTAAAACTTGCGATTTTCGCTTAAATAGCAACGCATTTCTTGCCGAATAAGGCAAGTGATAATTTGTATATGGAATAATTTCGCAAAAATCATTCTGAACCTAACGGAAAAATATATTTAGTTGGATTAGGCTAAATTAAATTGCTCTTGTCATAATAAGTTATATAAGTTTTCTGAGGTTCTTTTGATACAAAATTATTAATTTTTACATTAACATCAATGAAAAAATATATCTTTAAACTTATAAGAGAAAATTTTAGAAAGAACTTAATTTTAAATGAGGTCTTGCTAATTGACCAATTTTACCAATTCGGAACGACACACACACACACACACACACACACAGTGGGACAGAGAACTGGAAGGGAAATCAGTAAACGAGATGATGGAATATGTGACAACAATGTGCAAGGAAGCTGAGGAGAGGTTTGTACCCAAGGGTAACAGAAACAATGAAAAAGCCAGGATGAGCCTGTGGTTCACCCAAAGGTGTAGGGAAGCCAAAACCAAGTGTGCCAGGGAATGGAAGAAGTATAGAAGGCAAAGGACCCAGGAAAATAAGGAGAGAAGTCGTAGAGCCAGGAATGAATATGCACAGGTAAGAAGGGAGGCCCAACGACAATACGAGAATGACATAGCAGGGAAAGCCAATCTGACCCGAAGCTGTTGTACAGCCACATCAGGAGGACAACAACAGTCAAGGACCAGGTGATCAGGCTAAGGAAGGAAGGAGGAGAGATCACAAGAAATGACCGCGAAGTGTGTGAGGAACTCAACATGAGATTCAAAGAAGTGTTCACCGAGGAGACAGAAGGGACTCCAGAAAGACAGAGAGGTGGGGTACACCCCCAAGTGTTGGACACAATACATGCAACCGAGGAAGAAGTGAAGAGGCTGCTGAGTGAGCTAGATACCTCAAAGGCGATGGGGCCGGATCACATCTCTCCATGGGTCCTGAGAGAGAGAGCTGAGGCAGTATGTGTACCCCTAACAACAATATTCAACACATCTATCGAAACAGGGCAACTACCTGAGATATGGAAGATAGCAAATGTAGTCCCAATTTTTAAAAAAGGAGACAGACACGAAGCACTAAACTACAGACCAGTGTCACTGACATGTATAGTATGCAAAGTCATGGAGAAGATTATCAGGAGAAGAGTGGTGGAGCACCTAGAAAGGAATGAGCTTATCAACGACAGCCATCACGGTTTCAGGACGAGAAATCCTGTGTCACAAACCTACTGGAGTTCTATGACAGGGTGACAGCAGTAAGACAAGAGAGAGAGAGGTGTGTCCATTGAGAACACTAAACTTTTTCCACCTAACTCCGGGCACATTCGGGGAAGTGGTAAGTTCAGGGATTAATTTCATTTCCCTCCCGTTTGAATTCCACTCTCGCGAACAGTACACAAATCAATGCATTCACGGAAATAAGTGATTTTAAACCAAAGAACATATTGCGACATTTTGGGACCTTAACTTTTAAACTTTTAAAGCTGGTATACCTTACTGGAGGTTCAAATTAGTTATCGGAAGTATAGGTGCCAAATTGCCATTTAAAGAAACTGGGATATTAGTTTCCTAGGGAGATTAGTGAATGCCTCTTCTGATTGGTTTCAAACCTTCATTGCTGATATTTCGTCACATTACAAACTTGTAACGCACTCTGCACTATTCTTTTAGGGTCAAAGTGGATACCTTTCTCGGATCGAGCAGCGACCGAAACACATTCAGTGTTAATGATTATTTTGTAGCGGAGCTGGACGAGAGAAGCTGAAGGAGTGGATCCCTAAGAAAGGAAGAGGGTCGAAGTAAAGAGAAGAACTGAGACACAGAAAGGTCGTATGGAAGAGGGTGGAGGAGGAGGAGTGGAAAGGATTATAGGGAAGAGTTAGTTTACGCGGAAGGGAATTGGGGGATTAGAGAGAGGTATGGAGGTGATGGGGAGAAATAATGTCAACGTTGGAACACTTAATTAATATTAAGCTATCCATTCTCAGCCGTTTCCATGGTAACCCATCCTCCCTCTCACGCTGTGCTATGGTAACCCATCCTCCCTCTCACGCTGTGCTATTGTAACCCATCCTCCCTCTCACGCTGTGCTATGGTAACCCATCCTCCCTCTCACACTGTGCTATGGTAACCCATCCTTCCTCTCACACTGCTATGGTAACTCATCCTTCCTCTCACACTGTGCTATGGTAACCCATCCTCCCTCTCACTGTGCTATGGTAACCGATCCTCCCTCTCACACTGTTCTATGGTAACCCATCCTCCCTCTCACACTGTGCTATGGTAACCCATCCTCCTCTCACACTGTGCTATGGTAACCCATCCTCCCTCTCACACTGTGCTATGGTAACCCATCCTCCCTTACACTGTGCTATGGTAACTCATCCTTCCTCTCACACTGTGCTATGGTAACCCATCCTCCTCTACACTGTGCTATGGTAACTCATCCTCCTCTACACTGTGCTATGGAACCATCCTCCTCTCACACTGTGCTATGGTAACCATCCTCCCTCTCACACTGTGCTATGGTAACCCATCCTCCCTTACACTGTGCTATGGTAACCCATCCTTCCTCTCACATTGTGCTATGGTAACTCATCCTTCCTCTCACACTGTGCTATGGTAACTCATCCTTCCTCTCACACTGTGCTATGGTAACCCATCCTCCCTCTCACACTGTGCTATGATAACCCATCCTTCCTCTCACATTGTGCTATGGTAACACATCCTTCCTCCTCACACTGCTATGGTAACCCATCCTCCCTCTCACACTGTGCTATGGTAACTCATCCTTCCTCTCACACTGTTCTATGGTAACCCATCCTCCCTCTCACACTGTGCTATGGTAACCCATCCTCCCTTACACTGTGCTATGGTAACTCATCCTTCCTCTCACACTGTGCTATGGTAACACATCTTCCTTCACACTGCTATGGTAACTCATCCTTCCTCTCACACTGTGCTATGGTAACCCATCCTCCTCTCACTGTGCTATGGTAACCATCTCCTCTCACACTGTTCTATGTAACCCATCCTCCCTCTCACACTGTGCTATGGTAACCCATCCTCCCTCACACTGTGCTATGGTAACCCATCCTCCTTACACTGTGCTATGGTAACCCATCCTTCCTCTCACATTGTGCTATGGTAACCATCCTTTCCTCTCACACTGTGCTATGGTAACCCATCCTCCCTCTCACACTGTGCTATGGTAACCCATCCTCCCTTTACACTGTGCTATGGTAACTCACCCTTTTCCTCTCACACTGTGCTATGGTAACTCACCCTTTCCTCTCACACTGTCTATGGTAACCCATCCTCCCTCTCACACTGTGCTATGTAACCCATCCTTCCTCTCATTCACTGTGCTATGGTAACACATCCTTCCTCTCACACGTGCTATGGTAACCCATCCTCCCTCTCACACTGTGCTATGATAACAAATCCTTCCTCTCACACTGTGCTATGGTAACCCATCCTTCCTCTCACATTGTGCTATGGTAACACATCCTTCCTCTCACACTGCTATGGTAACCCATCCTCCCTCTCACACTGTGCTATGGTAACCCATCCTCCCTCTCACACTGTTCTATGGTAACCCATCCTCCTCTCACACTGTTCTATGGTAACCCATCCTCCCTCTCCACTGTGCTATGAGTAACCCATCCTCCTACCGTCTTTCACACTGTTCTATGGTAACAACTTCATTCCACACTGTGCTATGGTAACCCAATCCTCCCTCTCACACTGTGCTATGGTAACCCATCCTTCCTAACCCAGGCTTCATTTCACACTGTTCTATGGTAACACAGGCTTCATTCCACACTGTGCTATGATAACCCATCCTCCCTCTCACACTGTTCTATGGTAACCCATCCTTCCTAACCCAGGCTTCATTCCACACTGTGCTATGGTAACCCATCCTTCCTCTCACACTGTGCTATGGTAACCCATCCTCCCTCTCACACTGTGCTATGGTAACCCATCCTCCCTCTCACACTGTGCTATGGTAACCCATCCTCCTCTCACACTGTGCTATGGTAACCCATCCTCCCTCTCACACTGTGCTATGGTAACCCATCCTCCCTCTCACACTGTGCTATGGTAACCCATCCTCCCTCTCACACTGTGCTATATTAACCCAGGCTTCATCTCACACTGTGCTATAGTAACCCAGGCTTCATCTCACACTGTGCTATAGTAACCCAGGCTTCATCTCACACTGTGCTATAGTAACCCAGGCTTCATTCCACACTGTGCTATGGTAACCCATCCTTCCTCTCACACTGTGCTATGGTAGCCCATCCTCCCTCTCACACTGCTATGGTAACCCATCCTTCCTCTCACACTGTTCTATGGTAACCCATCCTCCCTCTCACACTGTGCTATGGTAACCCATCCTCCCTCTCACACTGTGCTATGGTAACCCATCCTCCCTCTCACACTGTGCTATGGTAACCCATCCTCCCTCTCACACTGTGCTATGGTAACCCATCCTCCCTCTCACACTGTGCTATGGTAACCCATCCTCCCTCTCACACTGTGCTATGGTAACCCATCCTCCCTCTCACACTGTGCTATGGTAACCCATCCTCCCTCTCACACTGTGCTATATTAACCCAGGCTTCATCTCACACTGTGCTATAGTAACCCAGGCTTCATCTCACACTGTGCTATAGTAACCCAGGCTTCATCTCACACTGTGCTATAGTAACCCAGGCTTCATCTCACACTGTGCTATAGTAACTCAGGCTTCATCTCACACTGTGCTATTGTAACCCAGGCTTCATCTCACACTGTGCTATAGTAACCCAGGCTTCATCTCACACTGTGCTATAGTAACCCAGGCTTCATCTCACACTGTGCTATAGTAACCCAGGCTTCATCTCACACTGTGTTATAGTAACCCAAGCTTCATCTCATACTGTCTCAATGGATTATTTGTGTACTAGTCTTTTTTGTTCCCATTTTACGCCTCTTGAACTGCCTTTCTGTGTCCCTTCTATCAAGTTCTTTCGGTACATTGAATGTAGTTATCAAGCTTCTTCTCCTAACTATTCTGTCCCATACTAAATATAGTCATCCTGACGAGGGGCTTCCCTCGTCATTCTGCGGGAACCGTCAGATCATGTTAACAGCTCAGCATCATTTTAACTGATAATTTTTTTCCATTCATCAGAGAGAACACCGACATCATTTTCAACGCTTCCTTCAACGCCCTGACAAGCATGCTCTGTCCTCCTCCCTGTGAGTTCCCCTTGAATGTAAATTCTACCTGACATTTTAACTGAAGCAGATTTACCGCACCAACTATGACTTCCTCCTTTCACCCCCGTATTTCCCCTCAACGCTTCTGCCTCTTTACCCCTGACATAAGCCACCTTTTGCCATGCAGCGTTGAGTATTCCATATGGGTTCTGTGTTTTACATGAATATAAACATTTCCTTTTAAATCTTTTTCTCTTTTTATTTTCGAATGTCAGTTTTCTTGTTTCTCACCATTTTAAGAGCAGCAGCTACTTGTCTAGCTGTCACTAGTGTAGTTTTTGTTAATTATGTCGGAATTACAGTAGACGGGGACAAACTAGACCACAGGGACACAGGTGGAAGTTAAGAACACAGATGAACTACAGAGATGCTGGGAAATATTTCTTCAGCCTTAGAGTGATGAACAAGTTCACTGAACTTGGTAAGGAGGTTGCGCAGGGAAACTTCACTTAAAATTTCAAGAGTAGGTATGAGAGAACCCAAGAGGCCAGGAACACACATACCCCGGTTGATTTTTGAGGTTAAGTGGCGAGTCCAGGAGCTCAGTCACCATCCCAACAAACATAACCTGTCGAGTACAACTCAGTGAGTCCACACAACTGTTCCGTACATTCCCCCCCCCATCAAATCCTATATTGTGCTAGGAAAAAAACATTGACACAATAAAAAAACTTAACAATAAAAACGCATCTACAGAGGTGACAAGAAAAAAAAAAGATAAAGATAATTCGGGTAGGGAGATTACCCCAATCTGCACGAAAATAAAATTGGTCAGCACCCCTCAGGTTCTTTACCTGTGTTATTGCTTCCCCTCTTTGTCCCCCCTCCCTTCCATCCTCTATGTCTATGTCCCTTGTTCCATTTTTTAACCCTTTTTCTTGATGACCAAAGTTAAAGGTCATAGGTCAAGAGAGGTCAATTAAAGAGACTGAAGGCATTGTCACGATTTTTGGGTTGGCTTCGTTCTGTTGTTGAAAAATAAAAAGGTGACATCCCGAAAAGGTTGAATTTTCAGTTTGAGGAACGAGGGCGGTTGCTGTTGCAGAGGCTGCCAATGTTGTATCTCCGGTGGTCTTAGCAATCGTTGTCTCTCTTGCTTCTTCTTTCAATTAATTTTATTACATTTTACTCCGTTGTTGCTTCTCAATCTTCTTATTTTCAATTACTCTACATACTTCTCCTGTTCCTTCTCGTCATTCTCCTCCTACATCCTCCTCCATCTCGTCTTTTTTCCTCCCTCCTTCTTTTCCTCATACTTTTCTTCCTCTTCCGTCTACTGCTGCTGCTACTTCTCCTCGTTCCCTGTCAACGAGGGCGCTGCCCCCACAAGCTGAAACTTCACCTGTGCGACCACAAGTAAATGGGGGTTCGTGGGAAAGACAGTTAAGGTCCACACCGAGACTATCTGTTGAGAACTGGCTACTTATGTTTAGATTAAGAATTATTGTCTATTGTGAAGAGGTTTGGGGCAGGGATAGTAAAGCAGAAGGCTCTTTTCTTACCTTTCACGTCCTCAGGATGCTAGCCCGGTCGCAAGATCATTTATATGCATTGTGAAAAAGGAATTGGACCAAGAACCAATCCCTGAGGAATTCCGAACTTAACGTCTATCCACTCTGGTACATTTCAGCTCAGTGCTATTCTTTATTACCTTTTAGTGAGTCTGTCATTAATCCAAACATTAAATTGATCTCCTGTCCCGTGCGTCTATAGTTTGGCACTTTGCGACTTTCTAATTCCAGTTTTTGTACAGATCTTTAAAATAATGAATTTATTAGTCACCCATGATCTTTTGTTGCAAGAGCTATGCTGGTTTCCTGTTATTATGTTAGGTTCCAGAAAATTGGCCTTAAGTTCTTAGGGCCACAGAAGAGGACACAAGTCTTGTCTCCATGTTATAACACTTGGATTACATTAGCTAGCTTCCAGTCGTTCGGCACCTCATCTTCTTTAAAGGATTTGGTAAATATTACAGTTAGTGCATATGAGATTTAATATCTACATTATTTATAACTCTGGCAGACCGCTCGTCCTCTCCGTATGGTTTGATAATATTGAACTTCTCTCACTGCTTTATTATGTCAAGGCTGCTAATGTATTTAATATTTAGTTTCGCTCAGATTCTTATCCAGAAAGCAAATTTTGCGGCTGGAAATATTAATGTCGTGTTGAGATGCAGAAGAGAATACACACACATACACAGGTACTACACAAGAATGAAGTAATTCCTGCATGAGGTGGAGTGGGAAATAGAACTAGAGGGAAATACAGTGAATGAAATGATGGAACAAGTGACCATAAAGAGCAGGAAGGCAGAGAAGTTCATACCAAGGAGTAACAGAACAAATGGAAAGACCAGAGTGAGCCCATGGTTTACCTGGAGGAGTAAAGAGACCAAAACCAAGTGTGCTAGATCATGGAAAAAATATAGAAGGCAAAGGACTCAGTAAAACAAGGAGTTGAGCAGAAGAACCAGAAACAAATATGCATGGATAAGGAGAGAGGCCCAATGACAATAAGAGAATGACATAGCATCAAAAGCCAAATCTGACCCAAAGTTGTTATACAGCCTACTTAGGTTGTAGCGTGCACCAGCAAATGCTGGACACACTGCACATAACCAAGAAAGAGGTGAAGAAACTGGTAGGTGAACTAGATACCTTGAAGGCGTTGAGCCCAGATAACATCTCTCCATGGATCCTGAGAAAAATAGCAGAGGCACTGTGTGTGTCGCTAGCAGCAATTTATAAAAACAGGACAACTGCCTGAGGTGTGGAAGACAGCAAATGTAGCCCCGGTTTTTAGAAAGAAGACAGACAGACATGCAGCATTAAACTACAGACTAGTAACACAGACATGTATAGTATGTAAAGTCATGGAGAAGATTATCAGGAGAAGAGTGATGGAGCATCTAGAAAGGACTGGGCTCATACATGACAATCAGCACGGCATCAGGAAGGGAAATCATGTGTCACAAATCTAATTGAGTTGTTCTACAAGGTAGCAGAGGTAAGACAGGAGAGAGAAGAATGGGTAGATTGCATCTTTTTGGAGAGTACCACACAAGAGACTAGTTCAAAAACTAGAGGTGCAGGCAGGAATAGTAGGGAAAACAATGCAATAGGTCAGGGAATACTTGACAAAAAGGAAACAACGAATGTTGGTTCGTAGGCGCATGTATCGAGTGGAGTTCCACAAGGATCAGTCCTAGGTCCGGTATTATTTCTTGTATATGTGAATGATTTGATGGAAGGAATAAATTCAGAGGTCTTCCTGTTCGATGATGTGAAATTGATGAGGAGAATACAAGCGAACAAGGATTTGGTATGATTACAAGGTGGACTTGGACAGTCTACAAACCTGGTCTGACAAGTGGCTCCTGGCGTTTAACCCCACCAAGTGCAAAGTCATAAAGCTTGGGGAAGGACAGAGAAGATCGCATACGGAGTACAGACTCGGGGATCAAAGGCTGCAAACCTCACTTAAGGAAAATTATCTTGGGGTGAGCATTACACTGAGCACGTCTCCTGAGGCGCACGTCAACCCAATAACCTCTGCACCATATGGGCGCCTGGCAAACGTGAGAATAGTATTTCGACATCTAAGTAAGCAGTCATTCACGACACTGTCCACCGTGTAAGTCAGGTCCATATTGAAGTATGCAGCACCATTATGGAACCCACACCTGGTCAAACACGTCAAGAAATTGGAGAAAGTGCAAAAGTTTGCAACGAGACTAATCCTGGAGCTAAGGGGTGTCTTTTGTCGAGAGGTTAATGTAACTGAAATTGATGACACTAGAGGACAGGAGGGATAGGGGAAACATGATAACGACGTATAAAATACTGAGAGGAATTGATAAGGTGGATATTGCTAGAATGTTTCTGAGATGGAACACAAGAACAGAGAGACACAACTGGAAGTTGAAAACTCAGATGAATCACAGGGATGATAGGAAGTATTTCAATTAGCCTTAGAGTTGTCAGGAAGTGGAACAATCTGGACATTGAAGTAGTGGAGGCAGGATCCAAACATAGCTTTAAGAAGAGGTATGACAAGGTTCTTGAAGCGGGGTTAGTGACATAGTCGCGACTAACGACTATGTCACATATAGGTGTGTGTGAGACGTACACACACACATACATACACACACACACACACACACACACACACACACACACACACACATAGTTTTAAGACAAGGTATGATAAAGCTCATGGAGCAGGGAGAGCAGAGACCCAGTAGCGGACAGCGAAGAGGCGGGGCCAGGAGCTGAGTCTCGACCCCTGCAACCACAATTAGGTGAGTACTCATTACATATCAAGGTTAGGATATAACAAGAAGAGCTCTGTACTTGTAGTTTCAAAATCAGTAAGCGCTGTAATTACAAATACTTTAGAAACATTCAGTTATACATAGAAGGGACTTAATTAATATAAATAAGGAATAAAAAATATAGGGCGAATGAGAGACTTCCAAGAAAGATAAAAACAGACAAAAATCTTGGTAACTAAGGTCACGGAGAAGGCAATGAATTTTACAAGGGGGAGTGGGTTGGGTGCACTGAGAGAAATATATGGAGGCCCACCGACTTCCAGGATGCGATTAGCGCATGAAAGATGGAGCCTCCACGACTCTTGCACTGAATGAGCTACAAAAGCTCACGTTTCGTGATATAAAACAACAAGTACAGTAAGCACCTTGTTATCCTCACTATGCTTCATCTTCCTAGCACCTCACTTCCACCTAAATCGTTCCACTTTAACCCGTCTCTCTCCACCCCAAACGCTGCTCACAAATCTGCCTCACTCCACGAAAAATCGAGAAATCCTGTACAGAAACGGCAATGGAAATACAAACAAGAGAATCGAGCTTTAAGAAATAGTTTCAACGACAATTGAGACATAATTGTGATAGCCGAGACTACGACAACACCACTAATTCTTGAGACAGTATGCCCAGGAAGCTACCACATAATTAGGAAGCACCGACCGGAGATATGACGGTGTCTTATTATTATTATTATTATTATTATTATTATTATTATTATTATTATGATTATTATTATTATTATATCACTGGTCAACAAAAAACATTTAGTTGCCAAAGATATTTGAAGGTATTTAGGGTATTTTAGGGTTTCTGAATTCGAAAATGGCAGAAGGATTTTCAAATTGACTCTGGTTTGTGAGATATTGCATACCTACCCTCAATTAACAGGGAACTTAGCCATAATGCGTGTATATGTATATGTAGTGACAATTTGTATATACAGATAGTTTTAATAAAGATTGGAATTTTATTTTAAAATGATTTAAGATTTAACGAAAGGAGTTGTATCGACAACGACCACGTGACATTATTTTTACCTTTATTTTGTTATTTTTTTCCAGATAAATATGAGTTCTTCACGAAGAGGTTGCTTAAACAGGCCCAATGCATTTTGCTGCATTTGTGGAGTTTTATCTTTGCAAAAACAAAGAAAAAGCATCACAGATTTTGTAAAACAAGCTTATCTTGCTTATTTTGGAGTGCCGCTTGAAGAACAAGACAAGTCTTGGGCTCCTCATATGGTTTGCAAAACCTATATAGGATGCGAATGACTAGAAAAATATGCAAAGGAAAAGATAAAACTTCGGTGTGCTTATGGTGTTCAGAGAGCCGAAAAACCACCACGACGATTGTTATTTCTGTATGGTGAATGTGAAAAGTTTCAATCGATACAAGAAAGTCAAGTGGGAATATCCTGATTTGGAGATCTGTGCCACACAGTGAAGATGTTCCAATACCAGTGTTTACAACACTGCCTGACCTTCCCTTGTCAGATGTTGAAGAAACTCAGGGTTTAGGATGTAACACAGGTGACAGCAGTGGAAGTGAATATGAAGTAAGCATTTCAACACCTCAGAAGTTCTCCTATAAAGAACTCAATGATCTGATACTTAATTTCAGTCTGTCAAAGCAAGCATCTGAACTTTTAGCATTCAGAATAAAAGAAAAGAACTGTCCACAATAGGAAGTTAAAATAACAGCTTATCAGACAATAGAAGTTAAACTGCTTCCTTACTTCAGCCAAGATGAAGAACTTGTATACTGCAATAACATCCCGTGACTTCTTGGAATGGGACTTGAATATCGACCAGGATATGTCTTATTGCAATGTGTCTTATTGCAATGTGTCTTATTGCAATGTGTCTTATTGCAATGTGTCTTATTACAATGTGTCTTATTGAAATGTGTTTTATTGAAATGTGTCTTATTGCAATGTGTCTTATTGCACAATGGTAACCAATATGCATCTCTTCCAAATGTTCACTCAACCAAACTGTGCTAATGACCAACATAGAAGAAAATCGTGCAAGCTTTTTCATGTTCAGTAATTAGTGGTGTCTTAATTATCTTACTATGTTAATCTGTTATTATAGAGAATATATTACATGATTTGGCTTTTGCATGACCTAAAAAATAATTTCAATGCGATTTGTAAGTTAGCCCCGTCTGATCAATATATTTGTCACATCTTTTATGTTTTTCAGTGGGACACCAAATTTATCAAAATAGAGGCAATCAAGCAAATCCGATGACATATTCAGACTCAGCTTCACAAACTTCCCTTAAAATCGGTGTAATATCATTGGCCAGAAAATGAGTGTTGACCAGTGAATTATTATTATTATTATTATTATATTATTATTATTATTATTATTATTATTATTATTATTATATTATTATTATTATATTATTATTATTATTATTATTATTATTATTATTATTATTATTATTATTATTATTATTATTATTATTATTATTATTATTATTATTATTACCATCATCATCATCTTAAGAAAGCACGAAAACCATATGGGCTATACAGTGCCTGGGAATGGGAGGTAATCAGTTTTGACACAAGGGAGGAATGGGTAGTTTCGGTTCTTTGGATCAAGAGCCCTTCACCAACATCATGTCATCCACACTCTGAGGAAGTGTGATAGTAACAAGGATAATTCAAGCAGTTAGAATCATTAGTTGTGATGGACTCATACACTGCATGACGGACGTGGACTCATACACTGCATGACGGACGTGGACTCATACACTGCATGACGGACGTGGACTCATACACTGCATGACGGACGTGGACTCATACACTGCATGACGGACGTGGACTCATATACTACATGACGGACGAGGACTCATACACTGCATGACGGACGTGGACTCATACACTGCATGACGGACGTGGACTCATACACTGCATGACGGACGTGGACTCATACACTGCATGACGGACGAGGACTCATACACTGCATGACGGACGTGGACTCATATACTGCATGACGGACGTGGACTCATATACTGCTTGACGGACGTGGACTCGTACACTGCATGACGGACGTGGACTCATATACTGCATGACGGACGAGGACTCATACACTGCATGACGGACGAGGACTCATACACTGCATGACGGACGTGGACTCATACACTGCATGACGGACGTGGACTCATACACTGCATGACGGATGGACTCATACACTGCATGACGGACGTGGACTCATACACTGCATGACGGACGTGGACTCATACACTGCATGACGGACGAGGACTCATACACTGCATGACGGACGTGGACTCATACACTGCATGACGGACGAGGACTCATACACTGCATGACGGACGTGGACTCATACACTGCATGACGGACGTGGACTCATACACTGCATGACGGACGTGGACTCATACACTGCATGACGGACGTGGACTCATACACTGCATGACGGACGTGGACTCATACACTGCATGACGGACGAGGACTCATACACTGCATGACGGACGTGGACTCATATACTGCATGACGGACGTGGACTCATACACTGCATGACGGACGTGGACTCGTACACTGCATGACGGACGTGGACTCATATACTGCATGACGGACGAGGACTCATACACTGCATGACGGACGAGGACTCATACACTGCATGACGGACGTGTACTCATACACTGCATGACGGACGTGGACTCATACACTGCATGACGGATGGACTCATACACTGCATGACGGACGTGGACTCATACACTGCATGACAGACGTGGACTCATACACTGCATGACAGACGTGGACTCATACACTGCATGACGGACGTGGACTCATACACTGCATGACGGATGGACTCATACACTGCATGACGGACGTGGACTCATACACTGCATGACGGACGTGGACTCATACACTGCATGACGGACGTGGACTCATACACTGCATGACGGACGTGGACTCATACACTGCATGACGGACGTTTACTCATACACTGCATGACGGACGTGGACTCATACACTGCATGACGGACGTGGACTCATACATTGCATGACAGACGTGGACTCATACACTGCATGACGGACGTGGTATCAGGAAAATCTAGTTATCAGTGTTATAGAAGTTAGTGAATCAGACAAATATTACAAGAATATGTTTTTAATAACATTTATTATAAAGTTATCACTGAACAGCCTGGGCTGCAGATAGGGTGAAAATTTTCTAATCTAGGGGGACTTCAGTCTCCTGGAAATTGAAAATTATACACAACTACTGTATATAAAATAAATTGAAGATAACGGTTGGCATGACCACGATATAACAGTATAACTTAATGATGAGAAAATGTAGGTCAATCAGTATTTTTTATTGCCAAAGGGGCTTTCATTTAGTGTTCCACATATGGCTAGCCTAGCTTTTATTTTTTTCCACGAGAGGCGAGTTTATTGGGCAGCTCCATTCATCCTATGAGTGAACACATCCTCTCAAAGGCAGTATATTGCAGTCCAAACAGATGACACGCAATTGGCAATATCACCTCCATCCTTGGCAGTTTTAATATACGAGTATCACTTCCTTTACATCTATAGTAACCACATGTACTGGTTTCACAACATTTACAAACTGCCGTTTTCTAAATGCAACAAATCCCGTTAATATTTGTAACATGCTACCTATCGCAGTTACGACGTTCTTTAACTGTCCATATATTTTTGTCCCTGAAAACAGAAAATCTACTTGATGTATCTGGGTTGCAACATACTAAGGGATGTTTCCCCATTTGTAGGAGGGCTTTTGAAAGTTCATCTCCAGCTGTTTCTCTTCAACGTACGCCGTTATGTCTTCGTTTGTCCTTCGTTTGAAGGAACGTGATCATAGCGGACATGATGCTCATGGACGTCGATAAAGACGAGATTCAAACGAACCAAAGAGATGTTAGATCATGCTTCTTTCATCTTGACTTTACTGAGAACGTGAAATGATATCACATTCAACCCTTCTTCTCGTTTCTCTCAACCTTCCTCCTGTCTCCTTATCCTCTCTATTCTCCTCTTCCTTGCTTCTCTTCTCATCATATATCTAATCCTCTTCCTTTCCTCTCTTTTCCTCATCTCTCTTCCCTCTTCAATGTCTCTTTTCTCTCTCCTTTTCCCTCTTCCTTTTCTCTCTCTCATCCTCCTTTCCTCCTCTTCAATTCTTAATCTCTCCTCCCTCCTCTTCTCACTCCTTTCTCCCTTATCCTCCCCTCTCTTCATGCCCTCCTATCTCTCCTCCACCTCCCATTCTCCTCAACTTCCATTTCTTTCCCGCCCTCGACGTATTTTTTGTCAACTTTGCGCCTCAGATAATAACACATTCGGCTTCTCTGACAAGGCCCCAAACAGAAGAAAAATACTTGATGAAGCCTGCCTGGTATTTTGCCCGTCAGTCATTTCTTTATGTTCGCTTGTCTGTTGACGCTATGACCTTCGAATATGTGAAGTCACTGATTCCAGATTTCAGGGGACTATATCGAGGTTCATGGAAACTTATTTATTTTGATGCCGAGATAAGCCAGACTGTCGAGACTCTTTTTCTACAGATATTTGAGATTGTTCGAAAATTAGTGGAATGTACCCGGTGTGTTGCAAGCTGTTGCTTGCTAACTTTTATTAACCCGATACTTTACAAGTTATCCACCTGTTTGTTTAAGACGAATCTGAGCTTAAAGACGCACGGATATTTCCAAATTTCACAGGTTTATATTTGCATAATGATCGCTGGAAGATTTCCACATCACGAATTCTCAAGTAATGAGGCTATAGGGATGATCATTTGTTAATATGTTTAGGAATTTAGAGGTGGTCAGACGTATGTTTTCTGTGTGGGTATGGGAAGAAAGAGAAGAAGGGAAGGAAATAGGTGGAGAGAAGAAATTGAATACGAGCAATATTCGAGACGTGCAGTGAATACTAACATGGTGTTAGTATTCAATTTCTCCTCTCCACCTATTTTTCTTCCTTCTTCTCTTTCTTCCCATACCCTCACAGAAAAACATACACCCCCACAACGCTCGTGCACGCACACACAAACACATACACACAAGTTTGAATCTTGTCTGCATATCTAATGTATTAGAAATTGGAAAGATAGACTATTAGTCTCCTTGGGGAATGAGTGATACATAGTCTTGCATTCATCTGCAGAAGAGAGGAATGTATGACTGACAGGATTTCTAAATTTTTCCTATATCCCTTCCCACTGGAACGAATTCGGAAGTTCCCTCATTCGATAAGGCCCCTCTATAGTATTCCAGAACGAAAGATAATAGATAGTGGGGTGGAAAAATAAACACATAAGCAGTATAATGTGATCCTTTATTGACAACGTTTCGCCCACACAGTGGGCTTTATCAAGTCACAAACAGATCTATCTGGGTGGAAGGTACGTGAGTAAATATAGAATGGAGTCAGGTGGAGAATGCTGGGTCAGGTGGAGAATGCTGGGTCAGGTGGAGAATGCTGGGTCAGGTGGAGAATGCTGGGTCAGGTGGAGAATGCTGGGTCAGGTGGAGAATGCTGGGTCAGGTGGAGAATGCTGGGTCAGGTGGAGAATGCTGGGTCAGGTGGAGAATGCTGGGTCAGGTGGAGAATGCTGGGTCAGGTGGAGAATGCTGGGTCAGGTGGAGAATGCTGGGTCAGGTGGAGAATGCTGGGTCAGGTGGAGAATGCTGGGTCAGGTGGAGAATGCTGGGTCAGGTGGAGAATGCTGGGTCAGGTGGAGAATGCTGGGTCAGGTGGAGAATGCTGGGTCAGGTGGAGAATGCTGGGTCAGGTGGAGAATGCTGGGTCAGGTGGAGAATGCTGGGTCAGGTGGAGAATGCTGCTTGTGACGATCTTCCGAGTAGGGTGAGAGTCTAGGACCTTGGGTAGCTTTAAAAAGAGATTGGGTAAGTATATGAGTAGCCCGTCTCTTTCCGGAGATCGGGAAGTAGGGAAGCCAGTGAGAGGGGAAGCAGTGAGAGGGGAGGCAGTAAGTGAAAGGGGGAGGCGGTGAGAAGGGGAGCAGTAGTGAAAGGAGAAGCAGTAAGTGAAAGGGGAAGCAGTAAGCTGGGAGAGGACGTGGAGTGTTTGTAGGAGTGATCCCCTTTAACATAGCGCGCACATAGCTCTGTCATGTACCCAGTCCTCTGCCTGCTTGCCTGCCTGCCTGCTTTCCCGCCTTCCTGCCTGCTTGCCTTCCTGCTTCCTGCCTGCTTGCCTTTCTGCTTCCTACCTGCCTGTCTGCATTTTATCTTCTAACTTATCTTTTCCTTGATATTGTATAAATTTCTGCACAGTAATATTTTACAAATCCCTATAATGGTGAACTACTACGAAAAAAAAAACATTTAAAATTCAGCTTTATGGGTATCATTGACGATCATCAGGATCTCTGTTGCCTAATGCATCTGTCCAACACACACACACACGCACACACACACACACACACACACACACACACACACACACACCTCCCTTCCATCGTAGTTCTTAATGCAGGTCAGAGTAAAGGTGCTCGACTTATCAGTGCTGTTGAGGTTTCTTTTAATCTTGAGCCAGAAGCCTTCCTCTATTCTACAGTTATTTCAAGTCTATAAGTATTTTCTGAGATGTATATAATCTCTTCATATGTAATCACGTCTGATTCTTGTAGCGTTTGTGTCTGTTATTAAACCAGTATGGGACGAGGTCACCTGAAAACTCTCATTCCAGTAAAGAAAACAGTGAAAGGAAGATATACAAGTTCTTAAATAGTTTACGTAAATTAATCTTTTTTTTTTTCAATCTTTTTTCTTTCTCCGAGGTTTTCGTGCGATAACTCGAGCTTTTTTTTAATCGACTTCTAACTTCAATTTGCTAACTTCATAAAAAAAATAACGTAGCGGTTTCTGAGCGACAACATGTAAATACTTCTTACATTAACTTCAAACTTTCAACACTAGTGTATCCAACGCCAAAGTTTTAAGATATTAATATTTATCTTATACCCAACAACAGTCTCAGAGAAAAAAAATTATTTAAGATTTTACCTATAATTTCTATAATGGTGTGCTCTGACACGTCATCTTGAATAGAAGAACAATTGCTGTGGGTTTAGTATTATCAGTGTATTGATTTCAGTGTTATGGGACCATGACTAAAACCTGAAAATTGTCTCCTTGCCTTCAAGAAATGTATTATCTATGGACTTTGACATTCTAATTTCGTTTTTGTTCAGTTCCAGCTCCTGGGCCTCATGGAAATAGTGATCTACAGATTCTTTTGACTGCGTTGAGTTAGAAAAGCTAAGATTCTTGAGTGTATTGTGCTAAAGTGCCTGCGAATTTGAAAGGTGTTGAACTCCAGTTCCTGAACTCTTGCGAGGGTTCAGATATAGCTCCTGTGTTTCTTAACTGAGTCAAATAGCAGCTCTTCTGCCACCTGGGGGTTTTGAAGTAAAGAAGCTTTGCCTCATGCAGCTTCCAAGTACTGGAGATCTGTGAAATTTAACACTCTGGGGGAATACCTATCCTGCATCCGCACATCTAATTTTATTTTGCTTAAATTTGAGCAAGGTGAAATTATGATGCTGAGTAAATTACAGAGAGAGAAAAAATTGTCATATCCATAAGTTGTTTATCTTAGGTTATCGTTTTCCTCTGGGACTGAGGCAATCTTCAGATTATCCTAAGGGAGTGCTATCCCGCCTCATATTTTCCATCCATGGTCCGTTTTTCCTGACGTGTCAAGAAATGTCTTAAATCATATTTTGGAGGAATTCTGATATATATATATATATATATATATATATATATATATATATATATATATATATATATATATATATATATATATATATATATGCTAATTTCTCGAGATGGACTAGCAGCAATAGCAGGCAGTGCTCTTTGCAATTCCTGTAGCTGTAACAGTTAGAAGTGCTCTTGTAGTTCCAATAGCAGTAGTATTGGTAGGCAGTGCTGTTGTACTTCCAGAAGCTGTAGTAGTATTAGTAGTAGGCAGTGCTCTTGTAGTTTCTGTAGGTATAGTAGTAATAGGAGGCAGTGCTCTTGTAGGTCCTGTAGTAGTAGTTATAGTAGCAGGCAGTTCTCTTGTAGTTCCTGTAGCTCTGTCAGTAGTAGGAAGTACTCTTTTAGTTACTGTAGATGTAGCAGTAGTAAGCAGTGTTTTTATTCTTGTAGCTGTAGTGATAATAGTCAGTGATCTTGAAGTTCGTGTAGGTGTAGGAGGTAATGCTCATGTAGTTCCTGTTGCTGTGGAAGGATGTGCTCTTGTGTTAACTCTTGCTGTACCTGTAAGAGGTGCTCTTGTGTTAACTCTTGCTGTACCTGTAAGAGGTGCTCTTGTGTTAACTCTTGCTGTACCTGTAAGAGGTGCTCTTGTGTTAACTCTTGCTGTACCTGTAAGAGGTGCTCTTGTGTTAACTCTTGCTGTACCTGTAAGAGGTGCTCTTTTGTTAACTCTTGCTGTACCTGTAAGAGGTGCTCTTGTGTTAACTCTTGCTGTACCTGTAAGAGGTGCTCTTGTGTTAACTCTTGCTGTACCTGTAAGAGGTGCTCTTGTGTTAACTCTGCTGTACCTGTAAGAGGTGCTCTTGTGTTAACTCTTGCTGTACCTGTAAGAGGTGCTCTTGTGTTAACTCTTGCTATACCTGTAAGAGGTGCTCTTGTGTTAACTCTTGCTGTACCTATAAGAGGTGCTCTTGTGTTAACTCTTGCTGTGCCTGTAAGAGGTGCTCTTGTGTTAACTCTTGCTATACCTGTAAGAGGTGCTCTTGTAGGTTCTGTATCAGTGACAGATCCTGGCACAGGTTTTTAAATATTGGTGTGTTTATAGCACTTCCTTTGAAGTAGTACACAGTGTTCATAGCAGTTTTCAGCACCATGGAGAAGTCCTGAGGAAGAGTCTTGGAAGCAAGTGCCTCAGGATGAATCATGCAGTGAGTGCCTACAACACTGCAGTTGTTCTCTTTAACCTTTAGGATGAATCCTTGTCATGAACCAAGCATTACAGGATCACCATCAGTACAAACCCCATAGAGATGATTCCAGGAGAATCCTACCTTCTAAAAAAAAATTGAAAATGGGCTTAGATCACTGTCATCATCAGTAGTTGTTTCCAGTGGATAAAAAAAAAGTCCTCTTCAATTGAATGTTTATACTGACAGCTGGCAAGTACCAGAAGCAGTGAACAAGAGGCTGCATCTCTTGTTTCGTCTACCTGAATTTAAAATAACTCTTGACTGTTTTATCTTTCTCACCGCTTGAGCAGGAATGTTTTCTGACATATCAGAGATTCATGATCTGACAGTATCATTTGACAGTGACACCTGGTGGACGTAAGCATAATTTGACTCAACAAGAAAAGCAGATGAACCGAAAATATGATGCAAGGCTTGATTAAGGTCTCTATAATGTGGCTTGTTGGCACCAGAGATGCTTCATGTAATGACAGTAAAAATTTTGTTTTGCTGGTAGAAGGATCCGTCTAGTCTAGCTATTTTTTCAAACCATCACATTTTACTTTGAGGAACTCTTTAGGTTTATCCGTCACGTCTGGATGAAGTTTGGTAAGATGAAGCTTGAGATTTATTGGCTTCAGGGAGTCATTTGTTAATATCTTTGAACAAATAACTCGCTGTGGAAGTTGAAGGACATCTTTTGCTAAGTATGTGAACCCATGTTGGTAGGATTCGTCACATTTCTTTTTCATTGTTGCAGGATCCCTGCACACGGTGGCAAAGCTCATGTTCTACTCTTACAAACATAACATTAAATCACCTAGCACTTTGAATCGCAATTATTAATATTTTCCCATCCTTCTGTGGACCCCATGGAAACAAGCCAAGTACCACTAGTGCCCCACGGACAACAGGTTAAGAACACCTGGTCTGGTTACGTGAGAATGAGAAACGACAGGACTCTTGAGCTGGGATGGTGCTGGGGATGCAAGGTGGTGGTGGCTGGGGCTTGGGCTGCTAGGTGGTGCCGAGTTGTGTTTTGGTAGCATTAAGTGGAGATGAGGTGGTTCTGGAGTGGTTCTGGGTGGTCTGTGCTGGGGTGGTGCCAACGAGGACTGACACACTCAAGATATCTTTCTGAACTCGGCTACTCATTTGCAACTTTTAACACCTCGGCCCAAGTCATTTCCTTACCCCGTCGACCGATAGTCACCTTGTTATAATTACACCCTGAGGCTGGAGAGGAGGGTGAGAAGGAATGGCTGAAGTAAGAGAAGACGGCAAAGGAGGGAGGAGGACGAGAATGAGTACAAAGACGGAGATGGGAAGGAGTTGGTGAGAGGAAAATGAGTAAATGGTAAGAGGCAGTAAGGAGGTAGAGGAAGAAAAGAAGAAAATGAGAGAGAAGGATTTGAGGTATTTCATCAACGTTGTCCATTTGAAGCTCGGTAAAATGTCACCAACGACGTACCATCCTCACGGTATCGAATTTTGCCGCCAGTGATCTTTCCTCTCGTCGCTTCCTCGGTCGATACACAAGTGGAACGCCGCCAGAGCTTTAATTTGCGGTGCTGAACTCCACTTCCAGTTCCAGCCATTTAACTTCTCATCCTCTGCCCTGACTTAACATTATCATAGTTTCTTCTGAATCCACGTATGGAACAAGTCTTATTTACTACCCATGCGCTGTAAAAGAAAATATTCTTAGAGTCTCTATGGCTGAAATGGTTATTTAGTTTTCATCTAAATCCCCCTCTATCTTTTTATTCCTTGTAGTATTTCGTATGTGGTGATTGTTTCTTCTTGATCTTTTAAACTTGTGAATTAATGTTTAGATTTCATTCAGACTTTATTTCTAATTTCTTAGTCTCAGTCGTGGTAAAGCTGTTGTTGTTATATCTCAATATTTTTCCAAACTTCATGTGCTAATTTGAAACTAAATTTAGCCAATTATAACAAACAATATATATATATATATATATATATATATATATATATATATATATATAATATATATATATATATATATATATATATATATATATATATACTAGGTAGTAGGTTGGTAGACAGGAACCGCCCAGGGAGGTACTACCGTCCTGCCAAGTGAGTGTAAAACGAAAGCCTGTAATTGTTTTACATGATGGTAGGATTGCTGATGTCTTTTCTGTCTCATAAACATGCAAGATTTCAGGTATGTCTGTTGCGTGGAGGTTCTTTCGTAGAATGGGTAATGAACAGATGAGGTTGGGATGGTAACTTGGTATATTAGAAAGGGTGGAATCTCAGAGTTCGCAGGCCTGCGTCTATCCCTACACGGTGTCTCGATGGTGACTGAGGCACTGCCCCGAGCAGGGCTCATAACGTTCAAAGTATTGACCTTTGACATTGGCTAACGGTTGCATCGGTTGGTCACGTGAGCAGAAACGGTTATACCCTATGAACTCTCACTGAGCTTAGTGACATGTCTTGTTACTTCTACTTACACTTAGGTCACACTACACATTCATGTACAAGCATATATATATATATATATATATATATATATATATATATATATATATATATATATATATATATATATATATATATATATATATATATATATATATATGTCGTGCCGATTAGGTAAAACTGGTCAATTAGCAAGAACTCATTTAAAATTAAGTCCTTTCTAAAAATTATCTTATACATTTAAAGATATATTTTTTTCCTTTATGTTAATGTAAAATTTATAATTTTGTACCAAGAGAAACTTTGAAAACCTACCTAACCTTACTATAACAAGCGCAATTTAATTTAGCCTAACATAACTAAATATATTTTAGATACATTTACAATAATTTAATAATAAACAAACAAAATGAAATATATATTTTTTTCATTAGGTTCAGAATGATTTTTGCGGAATTATTGCATACACAAATTTTCGCTTGTCTTATATGGCAAGATGAGCGTTGCTTTTAAGCCAAATCAGCAAGTTTTACCTAATCGGCACGACATATATATATATATATATATATATATATATATATATATATATATGTCGTGCCGATTAGGTAAAACTGGTCACTTAGCAAGAACTCATCTAAAATTAAGTCCTTTCTAAAATGTTCTCTTATACGTATTAAAGATATATTTTTTTCATTTATGTTAATGTAAGAATTTATAATTTTGTACCAAGAGAAACTTTGAAAACCTACCTAACCTTAATTCAACAAGCGCAATTTAATTTAGCCTAACCCAACTAAATATATTTTAGATACGTTAACATTAATTTAATAATAAACAAACACAATGAAATATATTTTTTCGTTATGTTCAGAATGATTTTGGCGAAATTATTGCATACACAAATTTTCACTTGTCTTATATGGCAAGGTGAGCGTTGCTATTTAAGCCAAAATCGCAAGTTTTACCTAATCGGCACGACATATATATATATATATATATATATATATATATATATATATATATATATATATATATATATATATATATATATATATATATATATATATGCAAGACAACCACTATGAAAAATAGAGGAATTCCAAGCGCTTTCGTGACTACTCACATTATCAAGAAACTATAACAGGAAACATGACAAGAAGGCTTATATAAGGGGCGAGACTACACCTCACAGTCACATCACACTAACAAAGACAACACCTCACAGTAGCGTAACATCTCACGACTCTGTGAAGAGGAACATAAGAAAGGACCTGAAACTCTTCCCAAGAATTAAGATTAGTCCAATTTATCATTAAATTCTTCCCAAATTTTATTAATTATAAATGAATCCAATTTATATAAACCAAAAGAAATATTCATATTATTTTCAAAACTGCTTTTAATGAAACATGATTCTATTATATTTCTCTCAACCATGGACTTGCTTGATACAACCTTCTCAGCATTTTGAAAATCAATTGGATGGTTAAAATCTCTCACATGAATAAATAGAGCATTAGAATCTTGTCCAGTTCTAATGCTATATTTATGTTGTTTTAATCTTAGTTCAAGACTTTTACCAGTTTGACCATAATAAACTTTATCGCATATTTTAGAGGAATCTTATAGACACATCCGTCAGCATTTTGGGGGAATTTTTATCAAAAGTCTTTTTACTGTATCAAGATTTTTAAATACAACTTTGATATTAAAATTCTTAAGAAAGGAAGGCATATCAACCAAGTTTTCATGGTAAGGGAGAACCAACATATTTTTGGTTGAATAAGGTTGGTTGTCCCTTTTTGGATTTGGAATAATCGGGACTTGCCTGCCGAATGTCACATTCAGGGTTATAAATTGTTCCAAGTAGACAGAAGTATCGGGAAGGGGGGTGGGGTGGCACTCTATGTCCGTGATCATTTAAATTGTTGTATAACATTCATTGACAACTGGGACCTCTTCTATGGCAGAAATGACATAAGAACATAAGAAAGGAGGAACACTGCAGCAGGCCTGTTGGCCCATACTAGGCAAGTCCTTCACAATCCGTCCCACTAACAGAATATTTGCTCAACCCAATTTTCAATGCTACCCAAGAAATAAGCTTTGACAATTCTACCCACTCATGCGCGAATCCTCAAATCCAACCCCTCTCACTCATGAATTTATCCAACCTAAATTTGAAACTACCCAAGGTCCTAGCTTCAAAAACCCCTACTAGGCAGACTGTTCCACTCATCAACTACCTATTTCCAACCAATACTTTCCTATATCCTTTCTAAATCTAAACTTATCTAACTTGAATCCATTATTGCGGGTTCTCTCTTGGAGAGATATCCTCAAGACCTTATTTATATCCCCTTTGTTAATACCCATTTTCCACTTGTATACCTCGATCATGTCTCCCCTCATTCTACGTCTTACAAGTGAATGTAATTTTAGGGTCTTCAATCTTTCTTCGTAAGGAAGATTTCTAATGTCCATTCTGTAATATGGAGACCAGAACTGAGCTGCGTAATCTAGGTGAGGCCTTACTAATGATGTATAAAGCTGTAATATAACCTCTGGACTTCTGTTGCTAACACTTCTTGATATAAATCCCAGTAATCTATTTGCCTTATTACGTACGCTTAGGCATTGCTGTCTTGGTTTAAGGTTGCTGCTTACCATCACCCCCAAGTCCTTCTCGCAATCTGTATGGCTAAGTTCTACGTTATTTAACTTATAAGTGCTTGGGTTATGGACACTCCCGAGCTTCAGAACCTTGCATTTATCTACATTGAACTGCATCTGCCACTTTTCTGACCACGAATTAAGTTTGTCTAAATCTTCCTGAAGTTCTATGACATCTATGTTTGAATCAATTATCCTACCTATCTTCGTGTCGTCGGCGAATTTGCTCATATCACTAGTAATTCCTCATCAAGGTCATTGATATATATTATAAATAACAATGGGCCTAAGACTGATCCCTGTGGAACACCACTTGTTACAAGTCCCCATTCGGATTTAACCCCATTTATGCACACTCTCTGCTTCCTATTGGTGAGCCATGACTCGATCCATGACAGCACTTTTCCCCCAATGCCATGAGCTGCCACTTTCTTTAACAGTCTCTGGATGGGTACTCTATCAAAAGCCTTACTAAAGTCTAAATAAACAATATCGAATTCTTTATCGTGATCAACAGCCTCAAAAGCTTTACTGAAGAAAGTTAATAAATTAGATAGGCAGGAACGGCCCTGTGAATCCATGCTGGGTATCATTAATCAAATTATGGTTATCTAGATGGCTTCTAATAATATCAGCTATAATTGACTCTAGTAATTTGCCTACAATTGAGGTCAGGCTTATTGGGCGGTAGTTTGAGGTAGTGACTTGTCCCCTGCTTTAAAAATAGGAATTACATTAGCCATCTTCCACATATCAGACACTACACCTGTTTGAAGAGATAAATTAAAAATGTTAGATATTGGTTCACAGAGTTCCATTTTGCATTCCTTAAGAACCCTTGCAAAAAGCTCATCAGGACCCGGCGATTTATTTTGTTTCAGTCGGTCCAGCTGTTTATAATCATTTCGCTAGTGACTGTGATATTACATAATTTATCTTCTTCTGGGCCCTTAAAAATTAATTACTGGGATATTATTAATGTCTTCCTGGTGAAAACCGAGAGAAAATAATTATTAAAAATAGAGCACATTCATTCTCTTTGTCAGTAAGATCCCAAAGTTATTTTTAAGGGGACCTATCTTATCTCTAACTTTGTCTCGTGATCAACTTTAAATTGTTGTATAAAAATGGAGTATAAAGTCTTGAATTAACACATACAGAGTCTGTCTGGATAGAATTTTCAGAGGGGCATGAAAAATTGATTTTAGGTGTGATATACCGTCCCCCAAACTTAGATAGGGACCAAGGGAGACTACTATGGGAGGAAATTGTTAAGGCCACAATGCACGATAACGTAGTTATTCTGGGTGACTTCAACTTTAGTCAAATTGATTGGAATTTTTTGACTGGGAATTTAGAATCTAACGATTTCTTAGAAGTAGTTCAAGATTGTTTTTTGAAGCAGTTTGTGACAGAACCTACAAGGGGAAATAATCTGCTTGACTTAGTTCTGGCAAACAAGGAAACCCTTGTTAATAATTTAGAAATTACAGAGGAACTCGGCGCAAGCGACCACAAATCAATTACCTTTGGCATTGAATGGAAGTTTCATAGTAGGAATAACTCAGTAACGGTCCCAGATTTTCGCTTAGCAGATTACAATGGACTTAGAGAACACTTATCATCTGTGGACTGGGGTAATGAAGAGAGCTATCAATATGACAGTTTTCTGAACACTATACATGCTGCCCAAAGAACATTTATCCCATATAAAGAAATTAGATCGAATAGAAATGACCCAAAATGGATGAATAATAGGCTCAAATATCTTTTAGGGCAGAAGAAAGGAATTTATAGGCGTATCAAAAGAGGTGAGGGTCATCTTACGAATCAGTATATTGACATTAAGAGGGACGTTAAAAAGGGATAAGAAAAGCTAAGCGGACTACGAAATTAAAGTTGCTAGGGATTCGAAAACTAACCCAAAAGTTTTTTCCAGGTGTATAGAACAAAAGTTAGAGATAAGATAGGTCCCCTTAAAAATAATTATGGGTATCTTACTGACAAAGAGAATGAAATGTGCTCTATTTTTAATAATTATTTTCTCTCGGTTTTCACTCAGGAAGACACTAATAATATCCCAAGAATTAGGTATTTTAGTGGGCCTGAAGAAGATAAATTATGTAGTATCACAGTCACTAGCGAAATGGTTATCAAACAGATAGACCGTTTGAAGCAAAATAAATCGCCAGGCCCTGATGAGCTTTTTTCAAGGGTTCTTAAGGAATGCAAAATTGAACTCTGTGAACCCTTAACTAACATTTTTAACCTATCTCTTCAAACAGGTGTAGTGTCTGATACGTGGAAGATGGCTAATGTAATTCCTATTTTTAAAGCAGGGGACAAGTCGTACCATCAAATTACCGCCCAATAAGTCTAACTTCAATTGTAGGCAAATTATTAGAGTCGATTATAGCTGATAACATAAGAAGCCATCTCGATAGGCATAATTTGATTAATGATACTCAACATGGATTCACAAGGGGCCGTTCCTGTCTAACTAATTTATTAACTTTTTTCAGTAAGGCTTTTGAAGCAGTTGATCATGATAAAGAATTCGATATTGTTTATTTGGATTTTAGTAAGGCTTTTGATAGAGTACCACATCAGAGACTGTTAAAGAAAGTGGCTGCTCACGGCATTGGAGGAAAAGTGTTTTCATGGATCGAGTCATGGCTCACCAATAGGAAGCAGAGGGTGTGCATTAATGGGGTTAAATCTGAGTGGGGATCTGTAACAAGTGGCGTTCCACAGGGATCGGTTTTGGGCCCGTTGTTGTTTATAATATATATAAATGACCTTGACGAGGGAATTACTAGTGATATGAGCAAATTCGCTGATGACACGAAGATAGGTAGGATAATCGATTCATAAGAACATAAGAACATAAGAATAAGAATGGAGGAACACTGCAGAAGGCCTACTGGCCCATACAAGGCAGGTCCATATCAAAACCACCACTACCTAAGAATTTATTCCCGTACTCACGACACCAATCAAACCCAGCCCCTCCCACTCATATATTTGTCCAATCTCTTTTTAAAGCCACCCAAGGTCCTAGCCTCTATCACAGTACTCGGAAGATTGTTCCACGCATCTACAACTCTGTTCGAAAACCAGTACTTGCCTATGTCCTTTCTAAATCTAAATTTATCCAATTTAAATCCGTTATTTCTGGTTCTTACTTGGTTCGATATCCTCAGTATTTTATTAATATCTCTTTTGTTTATGTCAATCATCCACTTGTACACCTCGATGATATCTCCCCTCATTCTACGTCCTCTTCCAGCCAGCGATTTCATCGACCTTGTTGAACTATGTGTGGGCTTTACATGTTTCTCTTTTGAAAATCAACTCTTTCAGCAAACTTTTGGACTACCCATGACATCGCCACTTAGTGCCGTCCTTGCGAACCTATATATGGAACATCTGGAAGAAGAGCGTTTTTCCACTATTATTCCCTCTTCCGTCACCAGGTTCCGTTATGTTGACGACATTCTCATCATTGTAATAATATTGGTAGAATTACCGATTCAGACGTAGATGTCACGGAACTTCAGGAGGATTTAGACAAACTCAATTCCTGGTCAGAAAAATGGCAGATGCAGTTCAATGTAGATAAATGCAAAGTTCTAAAGCTCGGGAATGTTCATAACCCTAGCACCTACCAGCTTAATAATGTTGAACTCAGCCGTACAGAATGCGAAAAGGATCTGGGGGTTATGGTAAGCAGCAACCTCAAACCAAGTCAGCAATGCCTAGCGTAAGAAATAAAGCAAATAGATTACTGGATTTATATCAAGAAGTGTAGCAACAGAAGTCCAGCGGTTATATTACAGCTTTATACATCATTAGTAAGGCCTCACCTAGATTATGCAGCTCAGTTCTGGTCTCCATTTTACAGAATGGATATAAATTCGTTAGAAAACATTCAGCGACGAATGACAAAGTTAATTCATAGCATTAGAAATCTTCCGTATGAAGAACGATTGAAGACCCTTAAATTACATTCACTTGTAAGACGAAGAATGAGGGGAGACATGATCGAGGTATATAAGTGGAAGATGGGTATTAATAAGGGGATATAAATAAGGTCTTGAGGATATCTCTCCAAGAGAGAACCCGCAATAAGTCTAACTTCAATTGTAGGCAAATTATTAGAGTCGATTATAGCTGATAACATAAGAAGCCATCTCGATAGGCATAATTTGATTAATGATACTCAACATGGATTCACCAGGGGCCGTTCCTGCCTAACTAATTTATTAACTTTTTTCAGTAAGGCTTTTGAGGCAGTTGATCATGATAAAGAATTCGATATTGTTTATTTGGATTTTAGTAAGGCTTTTGATAGAGTACCACATCAGAGACTGTTAAAGAAAGTGGCTGCTCACGGCATTGGAGGAAAAGTGTTTTCATGGATCGAGTCATGGCTCACCAATAGGAAGCAGAGGGTGTGCATTAATGGGGTTAAATCTGAGTGGGGATCTGTAACAAGTGGCGTTCCACAGGGATCGGTTTTAGGCCCGTTGTTGTTTATAATATATATAAATGACCTTGACGAGGGAATTACTAGTGATATGAGTAAATTCGCTGATGACACGAAGATAGGTAGGATAATCGATTCAGACGTAGATGTCACGGAACTTCAGGAGGATTTAGACAAACTCAATTCCTGGTCAGAAAAGTGGCAGATGCAGTTCAATGTAGATAAATGCAAGGTTCTGAAGCTCGGGAGTGTCCATAACCCAAGCACTTATAAGTTAAATAACGTAGAACTTAGCCATACAGATTGCGAGAAGGACTTGGGGGTGATGGTAAGCAGCAACCTTAAACCAAGACAGCAATGCCTAAGCGTACGTAATAAGGCAAATAGATTACTGGGATTTATATCAAGAAGTGTTAGCAACAGAAGTCCAGAGGTTATATTACAGCTTTATACATCATTAGTAAGGCCTCACCTAGATTACGCAGCTCAGTTTTGGTCTCCATATTACAGAATGGACATAAATTCGTTAGAAAACATTCAGCGTAGAATGACTAAATTAATACATAGCATTAGAAATCTTCCTTACGAAGAAAGATTGAAGACCCTAAAATTACATTCACTTGTAAGACGTAGAATGAGGGGAGACATGATCGAGGTATACAAGTGGAAAATGGGTATTAACAAAGGGGATATAAATAAGGTCTTGAGGATATCTCTCCAAGAGAGAACCCGCAATAATGGATTCAAGTTAGATAAGTTTGGATTTGGAGGGGATGTGGGAGGGTGTTGGTTTGGAAATGGGGTAGTTGATGAGTGGAACAGTCTGCCTAGTAGGGTTATTGAAGCTAGGACCTTGGGTAGTTTCAAATTTAGGTTGGATAAATTCATGAGTGAGAGGGGTTGGATTTGAGTGGGACTCGCGCATGAGTGGGTAGAATTGTCAAAGCTTCTTTCTTGGGTAGCATTGAAAATTTGGTTGAGCAAATATTCTGTTAGTGGGACGGATTGTGAAGGACCTGCCTAGTATGGGCCAACAGGCCTGCTGCAGTGCTCCTCCTTTCTTATGTTCTTATGTTCTTATGATAAATTATGTAGTATCACAGTCACTAGCGAAATTGTTATCAAACAGAGAGACCGTTTGAAGCAAAATAAATCGCCAGGCCCTGATGAGCTTTTTTCAAGGGTTCTTAAGGAATGCAAAATTGAACTCTGTGAACCCTTAACTAACATTTTTAACCTATCTCTTCAAGCTCTTCAGCTCAGTTTTGGTCTCCATATTACAGAATGGACATAAATTCGTTAGAAAACATTCAGCGTAGAATGACTAAATTAATACATAGCATTAGAAATCTTCCTTACGAAGAAAGATTGAAGACCCTAAAATTACATTCACTTGTAAGACGTAGAATGAGGGGAGACATGATCGAGGTATACAAGTGGAAAATGGGTATTAACAAAGGGGATATAAATAAGGTCTTGAGGATATCTCTCCAAGAGAGAACCCGCAATAATGGATTCAAGTTAGATAAGTTTAGATTTGGAAGGGATGTGGGGGGGTGTTGGTTTGGAGATGGGGTGGTTGATGAGTGGAACAGTCTGCCTAGTAGGGTTATTGAAGCTAGGACCTTGGGTAGTTTCAAATTTAGGTTGGATAAATTCATGAGTGAGAGGGGTTGGATTTGAGTGGGACTCGCGCATGAGTGGGTAGAATTGTCAAAGCTTATTTCTTGGGTAGCATTGAAAATTTGGTTGAGCAAATATTCTGTTAGTGGGACGGATTGTGAAGGACCTGCCTAGTATGGGCCAACAGGCCTGCTGCAGTGCTCCTCCTTTCTTATGTTCTTCTTATGTTCTTATAATGGATTCAAATTGGATAAGTTTAGATTTAGAAAGGATATAGGAAAATATTGGTTTGGAAATAGGGTAGTTGATGAGTGGAACAGTCTGCCTAGTAGGGTCATTGAAGCTATGACCTTGGGTAGTTTCAAATTTAGGTTGGATAAATTCATGAGTGAGAGGGGTTGGATTTGAGTGGGACTCGCACTTGAGTTAATAGAATCTTCAAAGCTTATTTCTTGGGTAGAATTGGAAATTAGGTTGGGCAATTATTCTGTTAGTGGGATGGATTGTGAAGGACCTGCCTAGTATGGGCCAACAGGCCTGCTGCAGTGTTCCTCCTTTCTTATGTTCTTATGTTCTTATGTAAACAGACTCCAACAGAGAAAAACTGGGAGAGCAACACCTGAAGTTCACCCCGGTTGCCCCTGAGGCCTTGGATATTCCACTGCAAAGAAGCCATGATTTATGAAAAGAAAGATACAAGTCGAAGGTAGAGGAATCTATGGACTAGGGGTTAAAAAAGTCCACGTGTGGAGGCAGAGGAAGACTTGTAAGCAGAGAAGGAGTGGGACGCTGTGAAGGAAAAGTTGTGTAGACAGAAGAGAGGAGGAGGAGGAACTGGAGGTGGAGCGGTGTCCATCAACATTCCAACCTCCGTAATATATTGTGCTATAGCTTCCAGCGTTTCGGAAGACAAAGATGCAGGATGTGGGACCACATTAGAGATGGAAGGAGGGGGATGAGCAACAATTGGGTAGACTATGGACTGTACTAAAGTAGGGGTGGGAAATGGAAGAAGAAACTGTCGAAGGGGTTTGGGAGGGACAGGAATGGAAGCGACCTAGGAAGGGAAGTAGAGGAAGAAACTTGGGGGGGGGACGAGGGTAGGTATAAAACAGGAGGATGAACCTCCACATGAACAGAATATTGGAAGTGAGAAATCAGGCATGAACCGGGAAGGGAAAAAAATGTGCATGGTGGAAAATTAAAGGATGGGAGAAAGGAGAGGGAACAGTGGGTTTTTGGCCCGGACTTCCGAAAGGGGGGTGGTGAGGGGTGTTGGACGGGGGCGTTGACACAAAACTGTGCGAGTGAGTAGGGAAGGGGGTAGGACAGGGGGGGTCCAAGGTGGGAAAGCCAGCCCCAACAGAAAAAAATTTTGGGGGCGGGTGACTTGAGGATGGGGCCCCCACAGAGGAAGCGGGGATTGGGGGCCTAGAAGTGGGGCGTTAATGTGAAATAAAAAAAAGGGGAGTCCCTTTGAAGGGCGTAGTGATTTTATAATAAAAGGCGCTAAATCAAAGGGGGTTATCAGCAGGCAGGGCAGGACAGGATGGGGGGGAATAGATTAAAAGCGGGGGGGAGGATTAGTAGGGTATGGAGGCAGCATGACGGTGGATAGTGCGGGATGGAGGTAGCAAAAATATCGAGGTAGAAGGGACTGAAAGTGCTAGGGGTATAATCTTCAGAGTTTTGAAGTCATTTCTGTCAAAAGTCAATGAGAGAGCCCAAGGTTAAAGGAGGGTCCATCAGCAAAGAAGGGAAGGGTAAAGAAAGGGCCCAGAGCAAAGACGCCATTGGAGGTAAATTCGCATCCCTTTGATTTTCGATCCTGGCCTGAGACCAAATAAGTTTAGGATTATCATAACAACAGTACAGCAGGTGCTAGGAATTATCAAAGTACAAGGGAAATGAGATCTTTAAAGGTTTTTCCAGATTTTATTTAAGAATATACCTAAGTTATTTAGGACACTTAGTAAAATAAAATAATCTCAACCTCCTTACTCTTAGGAGGGTTTACACCTATATAGTCCTTTACTTTCCTCTCAAAGCACCCACAAGTTACATTTATCTGTACACTCTTAATATAATACGTAAAGAGGATATATAAATCACTTCCTCTGACTTACAACACTTCACAGTGTCAAAACATCAATAAGAGCTAGGGTTTATCACTAGACTTAAGCAAAGAATCACTACACTGAAGGTCACTATCGCTGTTTCCATACGAGTCACAATTTCGTAGTGATCCATAGTTCCAAAGTCTATTCTGTAGATAGAACTTGGGGAAACATAAGAGCCTCTGAAGATATGCTCACCACACCAAAGGTGAGAGAACTGAAGAGTCTCGAAGAACCTCAGAGGTAAGCTCACCATACCAAAGGTGAGAGAACTGAAGAACCTCTGAGGGTATCCTCACCACACCAGGAGTGAAGAATTGAAAAGTCTGAGGGTATGCTCACCGTACACAGGGTGAGAGAGAACTCAGTATCAGAGCTATTAATTAAGGTAATGCTCACCGTACTCAGGGTGAGAAAGAACTGACCTGAGTAGAGCCCTAGGTTTGACCTCTACTCGGTATAGAAGGGGAGGGACAAACTAGCTGCTAAGTACTTCACCCCTTACCTCTAAGTTTCCTACCTAAACACATACATAACTAATATATAGTCATATAATATTAAGAGAAAAACCTCATTTTGACATTGAATTATAACAGGGCATAACATTGATAAAGTGGACAGTCCAACAGAATATGTCGAACAGACACTGGAACCTGACAATGCTCACAGAGGCATTCGCCACCCAGCTCTGATTGTGTGAGGGTGTCGGTGCCTGGCCTGACCCTGGCGGCTCTTGACAGCACTTTGGTTTTCACCAACATGGCGGCAGCTGGGAGGAGACGGTTGAACACAGTTTGTGTGGATCTGGTTACAGGAGTTATCAACCCTGCCACGGCTGGAACAGTATTACCCACGATTCTACGAGATATTTATGGACTTGATACAGCGGATTTGTATGGAGTGGCCTTGAACGGGACGAATAGTGTTTGTGAAACTTCAAACGGCGGAGGTGTATGAACGGCTGGTGGATAAGCATCAAGATAGTGTGTACACCGTGCACACAGGACTCCAGGTACGCTTAAAGGACGTCTCGAGGACATACACTTGGGTTCAATTGAGGAATGTCCCATTCGAGGCCGATGCTGTGGACATCAGTGCAGTTTTCGGGGCATACGGCATCATCCATGCAGCTACTCCTGGCAAGTGGAGTGAAGGACCGTTGATGGGGCTCTTTGAGAGGTCTTTTGCCATGAAGATGACCTTGTGACATCCCATACTGTCGTACGTCATATTGCCAGATTTTAGGACACAGGTATACGTTACCTACATGGGGCAACGCAGGACATTTCGTCTGTGTGGGGCATATGAGCATGTAGCGGCCGACTGCTTGAAGAGGTCGGGCCCAAGAATGAATGGGGGACATCGTGGAACGAACGTGACAGTGCAGAGAAATGTGCAAAGGGAAGAGGAACAGTCGGAGAAACAACCAAAGTTGTGGAGCGAGATAGTCGAAGGTGCAGAGGTGGTGTGTCAGACGATATCACAGGATACGGCGCCATCGGTGGTTGCAGGTGGCAACCAGGAGAGCCCTGTGGAGGAAGTGGCTTTGGAGCAGGTATTAAGGGACATTTTGGACGAACCTCTCCCGGTATTAAGTGTCGAAGCCACTGAGGGTATAGAAGATACTATGGATATGGTGGAGGGCATAGTGAATGCCAGTTTCAATGACCAAAAGTTAGTGTTGGAGACAGTGCAGGCGGAGGTACATCAGATTGATAGTGCAAGTGGTGTGGAAGTTGTGAAGGGGACCCGCAAGAGGTCTGGCACACTGTCTGATTTTGATGACGTATTGACCCCGGCCCAGAGGATTTGCAAGAAACCCCTGGTGGAAGTTGCTAAGAAAGACTTGGGATTGGTGCAAGAACAGGGAATTAATAAGGATGGGAAGAAGGTGGGCAAACTGCAGAGTAAAGGGAAATCTGGGTCGCAACTTCCACCGAGGCCGAAGGGCAAACCTTTGTCTTTAATTTCAAGTGTTTAACGTTAAATGTAAATGGGTTGAGAGCAGATATTAAAAGAGCTTGGGTGGAGTGTACGTTGAGAGGGTGTGGTGTGACTGTGGTTTTTGCAGGAGCATAACTATAGGTGTGGTAGAGATTTGGTATTGGATGGTTTTAGGGTATTTGCCAGTTCATCAAGTAGATTAAAGGGTGGGGTGCCGGTAGTGGTAGCGGTGTCAAGCCCATTCAAGCCTTTGCGATGGGAGGAGTGTGGGGGGGAAGACTGGTGAGGGTGGAGGAAGAATGGGGGGGGGTGTGAAGGTATGCTTTTTGGGAGTGTATATGCCGGCGGAGTCTTCCAGACAGGTGAAGGTGGATTTTGTGAGGGAGCATATGATTTACGCATGTAGGGATTTGCCTAGTTAGTTAGTTACCATTTTGTCCTAGGCACATGTCAATTAGACACTAGGCCTGTTGTATGTATGTACTCACCTAATTGTGGTTGCAGGGGTCGAGACTCAGCTCCTATATATATATATATACATATTTTTTTTTTTTTTTTACATATAAATGCTTTATTAATAGACAGAATACATTTATGTATGTGTGTGTGTGTGTGTGTGTGTGTGTGTGTGTAAGGAAACACTTCAAAATGTTTCTGCCCCACCGGGAATTGAACCCGGACCCTCCGTGCGTGAAGCAAGAGCTTTACCCACTAGGCCACCGGGGGCGCATATGATTTACGCATGTAGGGATTTGCCTAGTGTAACCATAGTTGGGGGAGATTTTAATTGTGTCATCAGGGAAAGGGATGTAGAGCCGCAGGGGGAAGGGGGTGTTTTGCAGGCTCTGAGGGACTTACTTAGGTGTGTAGGTTTGAAGGATGTTATTGGGGTAGGAGGGGCGGGAGAGCATACTTTTGTTAGAAGAGGGTATGGGGCTAGGCTAGATAGAATTTATGTAACAGGGAGTGTGGTGGTGGGTGGGGTTCAATATTTAGATGTGGGTTTTTCAGATCATCAGGGAGTGTTGGTGGAGGTGGAATGGTCAGTGTGGTACGGTGGAAGGGTATTGGAAATTAAATGTTCAGCTTTTGAGTGGTGAAGGTAGATGTGGAATTTAGTGATTGGTGGGAAGGGTTGGGGGATGGGAGGTTGCAGGGGGCTCTGGTGGATTGGTGGGTGGAGGTGTAAGAGGGGCATTAAAGCTTACTATCAGAGATTGGGCAAAGAAGAGGTAGGATGGCATTATGGCATGCAAAACTACTTAGAGGGATTACTGACGGACTGTTACTTAAGAGGAGGTCACAGACTAACTGAGGAAATACGGACATTGAAGGAAAGGTTGTGGTCGCTGCAGAATGAGAATTTTGGGGCATGCAGGATGAAAGCAGGCTTGGATGATGTGTTGTGGGGGCATAAACCCTCCAAATATGTATTGGGTAAGTGTAGGAAGCAAAAGGATAGGATGACAGTGGAGTTCTTGGAGGTGGATGAAGAATTGGAGAATTATGATGAAGGAATGCGGATTTGTACCACAGAGGGTATGAACGTGTATGTGGATAAGTGGTTTGACAAGCATATGTGTCGCAAAGGGGTGAGTGTGATGAACAAGGATTTAATATTAGGGGGAATCGTGGAGAGGTTGGGACAAAGTGAGCAGGAGTAGTTGGAGGATGATCAGTGAAGGGGAGGTGTGGGAGGCGGTGAATGGGTTAAGAAGAGGAAAGGCCCCTGGAATAGATGGTATAGCGAAAGAGTTTTATAAGGAAAATTGGAACGTCATGAGGGACTGTTTGGTTGGTGTGATGAATGGAATGAAAGAGGACGGGGTGATGAGTAGGGATATGGGATTGGGAGTGGTGTTTCTAGTACGGAAGGGGAAGGTAGGAGATACTTTGGGGAATTACAGACCTTTGGTACTAATGAATTCTGATTATAAAATATATGCAAAGATTCTAGGTAACAGATTAAAAAGGGTGTTGGGTAGGGTGATTGAGGTAGGACAGGGGGGGATTCCAGGTAGGGGAGTGGTGGCGGGTCATGAGTACATTAAGGATTTCATTGAAAGTGTGGAAGGGGGAGGGGTACTAGCATTAGATTGGCAGGGGGCGTATGATAGTGTAGAGCGTGAGAGCATGTACAAAATCATGGAGCGGCAGGGGTTCGGTGTGGAAGTGATGAGTTGGATCAGAGCTTTATATGAAGGGGCATGTGTGAGGGTACAAGTCAACGGTAGATTGGGTGGGCTGGTGCAGATGGAACGGGGTTTGCGGCAGGGATGTCCTCTGTCGCAAATTCTGTTCACATGTTATTACAACCTCAGGTTCAATGGCCTGTTAACCTGAGTGTAAAGGGAGCTTGGAGCAAAGAAACACAGTAGAAGATGTATTGAAATTGTATTTCCTTCAAAAAATCAGTTAGATTAATTCCAGACTTTGTCTTTCTTCACCAAGTAATTGTGATTATATAAGACTTTTGTCTTTCCTTCACCAAGTATAACAAAGTGCTATTTACACATATGTACACTATATACAAAGGAGTAGTGTTTAGTGCCCGCCACAGTTGTTCAGGGCTAAGCAGCAGCCAAAAGACAGACAACTTTCCACAACCAGCTCTATGCAGGAATTCCACGACAAACCGCGAGTGGAACCACGTCACCTTTGTCATTGTTAAACTCGCATTTTAATTGGCTGAACCGAGTCGTTGATTTGATGATGGGGCCCCATCACCAAACCCTTAACAATGGTTCGCTGGTTGGAGGGAGCCTATGTGGGTGTGTTTAACATGCTCCGAATAAAGGTTACATACTTTTGCATGCAACACCCCACCCCAAGAGGGCTCAGGACTAGGCTTCCACCTCAATGGGTAGAGTGCCACCATGGCACATTATAATAATGGGACCGCCTTCCTCAACCATCCCACTCTCATTAGTTAAAGCTAAACTTTTCTCGAGACATAAAGTCCAGCTTTAAACTTAAGAGTGAGACAGCAGACGGTAGGGCTAGCGTAGGTCCAAGGTGCCTGCGGGTCGAGCAGGGCACCCCCAAAAAACCCCATTAGGGGAAAAAGGGCTGGTTCCACCCAAAGTCCCTAACACATCCTAACTAAATACAATGATTCTGGACAACACATCAGCTAGTGTATTAATTTCCCAGCAATGTGTATAATTTTTATATTGTAGGGTTGCAACCTAATACTCCAACGCATGAGTCTGGTATTTTTGTTCTTCATATCTGGAGATACACCAGAGGGTTGTGGTCACTGTAGATGGAGACCACCTGAGAGGACTGGCCCACGAGACATCAAAATGCTCTAATGCCAGAAGTAGAGCCAGGCCCTCCTTCCCTATAGTAGAGAGGCCCTCTGGGTGTGGTTGGATTTGGCGAAAAATATGCCACAGGCTGCAACCCATCATCCCAGATTGCAGAAGCACTGCCCCCACCCCAGACTCACAAGCGTCAATCTGCAAGGAAAATGGTTTTGAAAAGTCTGAGACAACAGAATGGGTGCAGTACAAAGTAACCTTTGCTTTGAAAGGCATCTTGACATTCTGGGGTCCAAAGAAAGGGAACTTTGTGACTGGTAAGTGAGGTTAGAGGTGCAACAATATCTGCAAAATTTTTACAGAATCTTCTATAAAACCCTACCATCCCTAGAAAACGTTGAAGGACTTCCTGTCAGGGGAACTGGATAATTTTT